>CM008339.1:33070047-33086132 GCA_002525835.2 Ipomoea batatas
TTTCAAGTTCAACTCTCCGTGAGAGCGGTCTATTGTCCTTCTCTATTTAAACTTATCAATTATGGGCAACCTAGGTTTACCTTCTTGTGGTCCTTTGCCGACTAAGATCACAAGACAAGTTTCATTCAAAGTGTACTTTCAAATGCGGCTATAGGCTTCCCCTTAAATCAAAGGTATGGGTATATATAGTTTAAGAACCCGAACATACGTGACTTGGTAATATTTTGAATACCCAAACCCATTTTATTTGGATTTGAGTGTGATAGGTACTGATTTTACATATCCATTGTCATCGCTAGTCTCATATATTATTTCGTATGGTAGGTACCGATTTTACATACCCATTGTCATCCCTAGTCTCATATATTATTTCGTATTTGTAAGGTAATTGCCATTCTCTTTGTGTAAGGTGGTTAGTCCCTATTTGTTGAGAAATATTGTATTTGATTCTCTACTAATCTATTATAGAAGCATACACATCAATAGATTGTTTGATTGCGTGCTCACCGTATCAACCAAGAAAAAAAAGGTCCAAAACTTTTCTAGATCATCGAAGAAATACTAGCTTGAGTTCAAAATAAATAAAAAATAATAATAATAAACAACTAGAAAACAATGATGATTCACACATAATAACCATTAATCAGTGATTATTTAAAGTGTTGATTTGGTAGGTTAGGAAATGTATAGACTTAAATAATGATGGACTGACTAGCAGAAGCATGCGTATGCAGTGATAACAATATACTATGTCTTAGGTAGGGGAGTTGTACTTTTATACGTATTCTTATATTGTTATTGTTTGCGCAAGCTTATGTATTCAATACGTATTAGTTATTTCTTTGGTTTACCTTCAAATAGTAATCATGTCTTTTTAATTAGTATGTGTTACAAACCAAATCTGGATATATACTTACCCAACAACTAACCTTATATTGTGTAAACCATCTAGCTATTGGACAATGCATAGATTCCACTTTATAAACAATATAATTAATATTGAGAAGAATAAAAACATTATTTATCATAACAAAAATGTCATTGAGTTATGATCGAGTTAGGTTTAGGTTGGAAATATAGTGTGCTTATTTGGACGTTTGATATTCTAATTCGAGATCTTATCTTCCTTTTATGTTAATTTAAAAAAAAATGAAACTATTATGACAGTGGAAAATCAGAGTGTCACATGTCTACAATGAACATAAAAAGGTTACAAAATTTCTAGCGAAATTACATTATGAGAGAGGGTCATTATGTCATCTGTGTTTANCGCGTGGTGTTGACTGCTACACAAATATACTATGATGAAGTAAATTAAAGTTGCACATCCACTATTAGTAGCCTACTAACTATAACTTTTTTTTTTTTTTACTAACTATAACTTTTAGCGTAGCAATAAGCGCTTAATCCTGACACTTCAATTCCTACTTGGCCAACTTGATTGATGCCTTATTAATTAACATAACTAGTGATGAATACTTTGCAATTAAGAATATATATATATATATATATATAACAGTGCCGATTTACATTTTAAATGAACTAATTAAGCTATTTACTTTGGCTAGTGAATACTTTGCCGCTTTTAATTCTCAAACTTTAGACCTTTTGTATGTGGATTTGGTTCTTAAGCAATGTCATTTCATTGCTAGTGATATGGGCAATGTCTTTGTGCGCCATATCAGGAGGTCAGTGAATCAGGTAGCTCATACTTTGGTTAGGGCAACTGGTTCTTCTTCTGTCCTTGTCTCGTGGGTCACGTCCCCACCATCTTGTATCTCGGGTTTCTTTTAATTCTTAATGAAGTTGTGTTTTTTCAAAAAAAAATTAAGCTATTTACTACATGCATATTCATGGTGTGTAGTTCAGTAGTTGTGTACTAGCTTAATATATCTATAATATGATAGTTTGACTACAAATTCCAAGTAATAGAATCAAAATTTAAGATTTGGTTTTGGGCATGCAATAAGTTGAAGACACAAAATTGCCATGAGCCCCCCAAACCCCTGCCAATCCTCTTGAAGGGCAATGCTATAATTATTGCACTTTATTCGATTGGTTTTGTGGTCCACTGCCCCATTCTATTGTGTGCCATTAGGGGCATCCTCAAATTTTCATTCCAAGGCTATTTCATGATCCCTTTTGGGGAAATTTTCTACATATTTACATGTGTTTATATATAGCCTAGCTATGGCCTAAACTAGCTGTCTCAATCTTTGTAATAATCTTTTAAAAGAAATAAACTTTTGTTTTGAATGTGCCAACAAATCCTTCAAAGACATAATACCACTTGTAATTTATTGACGGTTTCAAATTAATCAAACACAGTTCAAAATTTTTAAATATTTTTATTTTCACAAAACTTCACTCTTCTTCATGAGGGCATTATATTTAAGACATTTTGAATTGTTAATTTGAAGAAGTCGAGAGACTACAAGTGATCGAATTGATAGTCGAGGACTAAAAATAAAATTTACTCTATAAACGATAGACCAAATGTGAAATTTACTCTTCATCAAAATTATAGACGCAATGGGATGAACTGGGATTGACAATCATTCGATCGTCATATATAAGAAATGCCATTCAGAATTTACAGGTTTGCCTATGAAGTTAATAGTAGAGAGACATATTACGCGACGAAAGACTTATTTAATTTGATAAAACTTTGAAAGTCAATAACAAAATATGATGAAATGATTTGTCAATGACTAAATTTTTTTAAAAAAATTGCCAAAGTTGATTGACTAAATATGGTATTAACTCAATTATCTAATCTAAAAACATAATAAATGTGAATAAATGTTATACTCCTCATTTATGTTCGTTTTTTCTGTTAAGTTTTTTTGTACATTATGCTATAAAAGTTGTACTACATAATATTTTGGACAAATATATCCCTACCGTTATAACTTCCGTTATCTTTTGCACTATATTTTCTTATCTTCTTCCATAATAATAATAATAATAACATATGCACATTAAATATTAGAGTTATATGTTAGTTATTTTTTAAAATATAAATATTCAATTTATAAAAATATTTTATATTATTATTATTATGATTATTATTATTATGATTATTATTATTTACTACATTAAAATTTAAATAAATTTAAAATTTTAATATAAAATACTAATATTGGCACCTATTTTTTGCGCATTGCGCATAAGAAAAACTAGTATAATTATATATGAGTTAACTTCATAATTTTGTTAATTAACAACTACTGTCTTAATCATATATTATCTACGTAATTTGACTAATACAATTTCGATCCAAATTTAAAATGTTTTACCTTTTTAAAGGATAGATGTAATTGTTTCTGTTTACCAACCACTAGATATATACAACAGTATGAACAAGAAGTTGCCATGTTTCACAATCTTTCTGCATGGCCAACTAGAAGAAGCTCCACTGCAAGAAATTTTGTATTTGATTAATTTGCTTTTCTGCCTTTTTCCCTTTTGCTTTTTATTTTTTCCCCTTTTCACTTTTGGGTTTTATGATTGTCATTTTGGCTAGAAACAAAAGACATTCTCTTTGAATCTCTAACCCTATTTCTTGAGGAGTGTTTGGGAATAGTTCTCTAATAATCATAATATTGTTTAATATTGTCCTCTTTTTTTTTCTTTTTTTTTTTACAAGTTTAATATTGTCCTCTACACACTTGCATATATAGACACAAATTTATATGCATGTGGGAAAATGATCCTCTTTAGCAAATAATGTGATATGTGACAAGCACACATGAATTCGTGTGACAAGTTCGATCAATAAATTAAAGTATTGACAAAAATTGGACATGTGATCTTTAAATACGAGATTATGCTCCACCCACTTGAACACTCCTTTCAAGGTTGTGTCATAACTTTTTATTTTATTAAGAGCAACCACATCAGTGGTTATTTCACAGTATTTTAGGGAATGAAAACCACATGGAGGGGAGAGAAGATAAGAGAGAGAAGATTGGGGTACTCCTGCAAGAATGGAGTTATTTAAGTTTCCAAGAAAAAAGAAATTTAATGATTAGTCACACTACTTTATTTATTTATTTTTAAAAAAAATTATATTTGTTTTATTTATTTTTTTCCTCTCATCCCATTTTCTCTTTCCTAATAACATTTTCAATAACTCATAAAAAACCGTGAAATAACTCAACTGATAAGGATGCTCTGAATATCATAAATTAATTGACATCATTAATTGCGTAATATGTCTGTTTCAACTGTTTCAATGTTGGATTGCACATTTATGTTTTTATATATTATGCTCAACACTACCAAAGTTATTCGACTCAAGTAACATAAGATATCATAATATTTGATACAAAAATTAAAATTTAGTACATACATGAAATTTCTTTTGTGTCACACTTCACCATATTGTAATGTCGAATTAATNCAAATAATATGTTTGTTTTATGAAATATGAACTAAACAGAAAAAATAAAATTTCTAACTTTGACAAATAAAAAGAATAAAGATAATTTTTTTTATCTTTAACTAAACATTAAAATATTTTTAAAAAAATAATCATTAAATTGTCTAAAATTTTTATTGTCTGGAAAACATTTTTGAGATTTCATTCAAACCAAACCTAAATGAAATGAAGTGTATGTTTATATATGCAACTCCAACTGCAAGCATTGGTATTTGAGTGTGTGTGTGTGTTAGTTTAATTTGATTTGTTTTAGTGAAGATAATATGTTGGGATTGATGGGGCGAAGGGTTTTAAATTTGCAGACCAAAATAGTTAAGTGAAGAAGTGGATCAAGATTCAAGAAAGAAATGTATGTTCTCAAGGGCTTTGTTTCAAGTGTGTGGGTCTTTGTGCTGCGCAAATTCCTTTCAGTTTTTGGTAATTGGAATTGGCGCTGTTTCCCTTAAACAAAAGTTTCCAACTTTTCTTAAAATTAACAATTCTCTTAAATTATTTCTCCCTTGGAGTTTGGACTGTTTTATACTCTATTAATACCTTGGGGCTGCCTCTTTGCTTTTAATATTTAATTTAATGATTAAAATGAGTTTTAGTAGAATTAAAGTGACTTTTTAGTAGTAAAATAAAATAATAATTACTACAATTGTTCTTTAGATTTGTACAATTAAGAATCAGAACCAAAGTTTTTAAAAAAAGAAAGTTCAACAAAAAAATTTATTGTGTTTTACAATAATTTTAAAAAATCATCATTAGAGAATGTTAGGACTCTATAAGTCCCCTAGTCGGCTAGTCGTAGTTAGATTCTACTATATTTGTTTATATTTATTTGATGTAACTTATTATATATGTTTGTTGTTCTAGACTCCTACTCTAATCTAGTATCAGCGTTCAGGTTTCTGATGGCGGAAGCAAATGACAGTACAGCTAATTCTGAGAGGACTGTTTCTGAGGCCACTACTTCATTGCCGCGGATAGCGCCTATTTTGTTGTCTACAGCGCACCATTTTGTTTCCGTCAACCTTACATCCCGTAATTTTATATTTTGGCGTACTCAACTCGTACCGTCGGCGATGCTTCCTGCGACTACCAGCGATGCGGCTGCTCCTCCCTTTTGTTGAAAAAATAGCATAAAATGACATGACAAGTGGCTTTTGTGGTACATAAGTTTAGAGCCAAATAAGTTCACCTCATTCTTGCCACTTCATGAGAGTGGTACATAAGTTTAGAGCCAAATAAGTTTACTCCACTTCATGAGAGTGTTTAGAGCCAAATAAGTTTATATTCTTGTTTGCTTGCATGATGTTCACCTCTTATTTAGGTAGAACCTTAGTCAAGGATCTCTCGAAGTGAGAGTGTGCACTTTTCAATTTGAGAAAGATAAATTAAGCGAGGCCAGGAATTGAACTAATTTTGGTAGGGCATGGGGCAAAAGGTGAGCCTATTAGTGAGCTTAGAGTGAAAAATCCCTTAATCCCAAGAAAAAGGCATGAGGGGTTGCATGGAGAAACAGTAGAAAAGGCAAAGAGGCCAATCCTAGAGATAAAAATTGAGGAAAACCACTTCGCTGGGTTGTGTTCAACCATAGTCTTCGGAAAGCAAAAGCTATACCTAGAGTCGGTTGTCCACATAAAATGTTCCCAGAAAATGAGAAAATAGGGAGTAGGTAAGCCGCTTCGCTAGGACTCGGGCACCCATTGCACTGTCTTCGAAAAAGCATGGAGTTCCATGTGAAGTCGGGTCACTCAATGGCGTTATCCTAGGAAGTGAGAAGAAAGAGGGACCGCCCCAAGCCATTGGCGGTGAGTGGTCCATGTCCCTACCCTCACTTATCTTATCGTTGGGCTTTGGCGTTAGGACGGAAGGGTTGATTAACTAGTGTACATCGTTCCCACTAGTGGGATCGGCTAGAGGCCCTAATTAAATGAGAGGTGAATTCAAAATTGGGATTGCATGCTTGTGCGTGGTGTGAGAAGTGTGTTCCTTTTGTTTTAATTGTGTATCTACGAAGGGTTTTTACTTCTCGGAAATATTCCTTGAGTGGTATGGCATCTAACCAACATTCTTTGTAGATAACACAAAAAATTTCCCCCTCTTTGATAGTCATAAACACTCATATTTGTGATTGACCAAGAGTTCCATATTGAATGAGTTGGTATCTTGGAAGCTTATGTGCTTAGAAGTGTATTGTCTTGTTTGAGGGCAAGCAATATGTAAAGTGTGGAAACTTGATAAGCTCTCAAGACACCTATATATTTGAGTATAAATAAAGGTAATTGATAGCATTTTTAGCATCCTTATGTGATAATCTTATGATATTTTGTGCTTTAATTCGTTAGCTGCACACAAAACTACCTTTGGTGCATTTTAAGACATTTCATAGGTCCCGGGAGCCGTTAGGAACAAGAAACGAGCGAAACAAGCAAACCGAGCAAGACAGAAGCCCTAGAGGACCCGAGAGGAAGCATTCACGCATGAAGGTCGCGTGAACGCTTTCCAGTAGCCGTTCACGCGACCCTTTACGCGTGAATGAGATGCTGCGGAGAAAATATTTTTAGGGCAAATTTTGGGAGACTATTTAAGGAAGCTTGATAGAATTTCAGAGGAGGATCCCAAAATACAATTCTGATTTCTTAGTTTTCTATTCTTAGATTAGTCTAGATTTACATTTCCTCCTTGTAAATGAAGATTTGAAGCTTGGATTGAAGACCACATTTCATTTATTAAGTGAACTTTATTTTAATCTTATCTATTTTACATATCTTGTTTTTGGATTGAATTAGCTTATGATCTTGAATTCTTGATTATGTGTGGCTAGTTTAATCTAGGGCTTGAATTGTGTGAATCTATGTTGCTAGTGTGAAGATCCTATTTCTTATTGCAGATTTGATTGCCTTGATGTTGGAAAAATCTATTCTTGTCTATTGATTGTTGTTTTGATTAGATCTTGTATAGATTTGGCAAATCTATTGAGAGATTGAGATCTTGACTCTATCATGGTTTTGATTTGAGCTTTTTTCAATCATAGATCCTACGGAATTCATGATTAGGAATAGTAGGAAAGTGTGTAGCTAAGGTGTTTGATAAAATGTCTCTTAGGGCTTTTGGTTGCTAAAAGACACTCCTAAGCCTAAGATGCCCTAGTACACAAAGGTGGAAAAGGACTAAGATGACACACTCTTGAATATCCAACATCATCGCATCATTTGTCCACTACTTGAGACACACAAGGATGCAACATAGACGAGCACTATTCAATCCCTTATTTTCTTATTTCTTATCTGTTATACTTTGATTTTCATTACCTCATGTTCATTTACACTTCACATATTCCATTCACCACATTCACCATCCATACTCGTTGCATCACATGATTCAATCGATTGAAAGTAATAACATAGACACACCTCCACGTCCCTTCTTCGAGACTGACACTCGGGGAGTCGTAGACTCTTCGTTTTATCATTACACTTACATTCCACATATAGACACCTCAAAAACTATGCATATACGAGAGATATACTATATATATCCAATCACCCTTCCAGTATTCGGCCTTCATGTCTTCTTGATCTCCATCAGCAAGTGTTCGGCCTTCATTTTACTAAGTCTTCGTCCAAGAGTATGGCTCGTGCTTGGTTAATAACTAGACACCACGAGTCCTACTATGTACTTGACCTTCAGATAATAAACAATAAAGACAATGGAAAATTGGGGGTCTCCTCGGGTGCTCTGGTATCATCAAAATCAAAGACTTGGGGTTCCTAACAATTTCTCCCTTTTTGATGATGCCAACACCTATACTCAAACCATAAGGCAATTTATATCCAAATGGGATTTTTATTATCATAGCAGAATTAGTAGAGTTTAAAAACTTAACTAAGTTGAGGAGTAATAATACTTGTAAAAAAAAAAGTCACACAAAAACTCCAAAAAGTGTCTTTTATTCGTTGAATAAATACCATTACATAAAAGATAAAGCATAGCATAAACTGAAGATCATATCTTCGCTTCGGCCTTGACTTGCCTTCGATGATCATTTCCTTGAACGCTCTTGCCTTTCTCTTTCATTAGCATCACCTTGGTCAATCAAATTGTTTATGATCCTTCTTACTTCGACTACATCCATGTTCTCGATCATATCAACATATTTGCTTCTTAGACGAAGCAAGAAGTAGTTTTGAGTAGCCTCACCAAGGTTCTTTCCTTCAATGATCTTTCTCTTCCACCAACATATTAGCTCGGGTGTTGTCATCCCATCACAGAAGCTTTGACCTGTTTCACCCATTATCTGATTGATGACTTGTATCTTCAAGATATCATTTTCATGTTTGGCTACCTTTTCTGCTGATTCAATTCTTGCCTTCATCTCCTTGAAAAGTTTTTGACCATCTCTTTGAATTATGAGGATTTCTTCTTCTTTTTCTTGCTTCTTTGTCTTGATTCGATTATTTTGATTCCACTAGAAGTCTATTCTATCTCTGTTGGTCTTCTTTTTCCAAAAGGGAAGAATGTTGTATCCTTCAAATTTCTTCCCACTCCCTTCTTCATAAGGAATGTATTCAACTTCATTGCCTTCTGCATCTCTGGTCATCATTGGTCTACTTCTTTTATGGCCTCAACTTTGAGATTTGCCATGCCCCGGTGTAGAGGAAAATGGTAGAGCTAGTAGAGCTAAGAAGTTCTCTCTAGAGACATTCCACTCAGATCTTCTTCTGCCATCACTTCCTCGGCCATCATGATCGTCTGTGTCTCTTCTAACTCCTCGGCCTTGTTCTTGTTCTTTGCACATCCTCTTTTCCCCCTTGTTGGCATCATCCTTCGACAACTCGTCGATCTTGTCACTTAAACGATTGATAACCACTTGAAGTTCCTTGATGGACCACTGATTCTTGAGAACATAAGTACCTGTTTGGTTGGTGTTCTCAGTGACTAGATCCATCTTAACGCAATACATATCAACTCATTCCTTCAGACATGCTTGGTTGAGCTTCATGGTTTGCTGGTCTCGCTGCATAGTTGACAAGGTTTCCCTTAAGCTTGCAAAAGATTCCAAATTCTCAGTTTGTGCCTTTGTCAACTTTTCTTCAAGTTCAATACTGCGAGTCAGCACTGGGGATTTAGAAACTTTTTTCTTCTACTTCTTCATGTCTTTCTTGACTCAGTCAATGGACTTTTTAAGATACTCAAATTGAGCCAGTTGAGTCTTGGCCAAATCCTATATAGAAGACACAATAGAAGAGTAAGCAAGAATAGAAGAACTTATCACTTTTGTTGATTGAGTCCCTTGAGCTTGATCGTCGTGGCTTGCACCACGAGGCGCTTCCAAGTTTTCACCTCGGGCTAAGCTCGGATCAGCTTGAACTTCTACATCAACCATATGTGTATCACTCAGCTCATTTCTCGGGGTTGAGTCTTCGTGGCTTGCACTGCAAGATGCTTCCACATTTCCTTCTCGAGCTAAGCTCGGACTCATCCTAAGGTTGACTTCAACAAGATGATTAGAAAGAATATCCTCATCAACATTCCTCGGGTGTAAGTCTTCGTGGTCCGCACCGCGAGACGCTACCAAGTTTTTGTCTCGAGCTGAACTCGAACTTTCCCAGGAGTTAATTTCTTCAATGTGCTTAGACTGTTGGTCAAGCTCTTCAGTTGTAGGATTTAAGTTGTCTTAGCTCGCACCACAAGATGCTTCCAGGTTTTCACCTCGGGCTGAGCTCCAACCAATCCTTAGTAAAATCACTGCTAGAGGAAGTGCAAACATATCATCATCAGCTCTTGGCTCATTATCTGTTTGACTTTCGACTTCCGTTGAGTTATGAGTGTCCTCATCTTCGACTTGAGCTCTTCCTCGTCATGAGGATGATTCAATGCTCCTTGGTTGTCATCGTTATCATTGTTTGAATCACTTGAGCTGGATGAATCAGAAGAGTCATTAGATGCTTATTCTCTTGATGCATTAGCAGGAGGTCGATTTGTCTGATTTGGTGACTCATCATCATCATTATCATCATCAGCAAGAGGACGTGTATCATTATTGCAACCTGGATTGTCTTTCTCAGGTTCCTTGTCCTCGTCAACTTCTTGCTTATCACAGTCCTCGTGCACTGCATTTCCTTGACTTGTTCCAACACTTGGACGAATATCTCTAAAGGATAATTGTGTTGGAAAAAAAATCATAAAATGACACTTTTAGTGGTTATTTTGTGGTACAAATATATGTTGGGTCCACTTCTTGTTTGGGTCGAGTCAAAGTGGATTTGGATTCTTCGTAGTTAGACGAAGAGATTGATATATAGTATGCACAAAATGAATAATGGGTGAATGAGAAATTGGTTCTCAAAGTTGACCCATTTGAGTTTGAAAAATGGTGGGAAAAGCTTTGAAGTAAGCATTTGTCCACATTGGTTTGGGAAGTGGGTTTGCACCACTATTTATACAAGAGTCTTTCTAAGGTTTATTGAATTATATAGCATAGAGGCTCTCTCTCACGTGCAAATCAAATTCCAAAATGAGTCTGAAACGGCTTGACTCGTGTGCGCCGGCACCTGCGATATGCCACATTTTCGTATATGTTTTCCAACGCAGTCACTAGAGGATTCAGGTAACTAGAATTCAGCTTCCTGAAGGACTCGGGTTCAGTTGATCAGTTCAGCCTTATGAACTCATGGTTCGTTCTGGTACGCTACGCCAATGACTCGGCCATCGGCTCGTGGTACCTTTCAGTCATTCTGGTACGCTATGCTAATGGCTCGGCCAACGACTCGTGTAATCTGATCAACTCGGGTTAACTCCTCGTGGTCTCGTCTCGTCTCGTGTACGGTTCGGGTAGTGACCTTTCAGAGTCTTGATTCATCTGTTACGGAATTAATATTGGGTTAATTCCAATTTTAATTATCTGAATCAATTCTCAGGTAGTGGTCTACCGTTACAGGAGTTATAAGCCTGGTTTTATGATCAGATTAAGTGCCATGATTAAATGTTATTTAATCCATCAACTCTTATATAAGTTAATTGTAGAAGCAACAGATTTACACACAAGAAAAGATTGTTTTCTCTCTTAAAACTCTGCTTCTACTCCTTTCTTGCCTACTGTATTCAAGCTATTGTTCTTGTTCTCCGGGTTCCGTAGTTTGAGTGCTCAAACTCAAAATCGTAGCTTATTTTATCCTGAGAAACCTAGGCTACAACGATCCTAGCACCGAGTGAGGTAGCAAATAAGGTTTTAAGGATAGTGTAGTGAGTACGCGACTCAAGCTAACCACCATCCAGAAATATCCTTTCGATTTTTGTGCTTGTTATTTTCTAGAAATATTATTTTCGTAATATTATTTCCTAACAAGTTTAAAACCTTATTTCCTTTCTGATTTCCTCGAAGAAATGGAGAACCCTACACTTCCAGTTTATGGTGACGAGAATGTTGTTGAGAACAACAGTGGTGGGAACGGCAACAATGTTGCACATTCCCAGGCACCAGTGAACGTTGGTTCACAAGATGATGTGGGCATTGAGGGGTATATCCCTACGATGCGGGTACCTACGATACAAGTGGTTCGGCCAAAAGGCTGGAGAAGTTCACTGGTTCGAACTTCAAGAGGTGGCAACAAAAGATGCTGTTCTACTTGGCTATTCTCGGCTTGGCAAGGTTCTTAACCAGAAAGTTCCTGAGTTGAAGGAACATGATCCACAATCCGTGATGGCGGTTGGGTTTTGGAAGGATTCGGACTTCCTTTGCCGCAACTACATTCTGAACGGGTTGTGTGATGCTCTTTACAATGTATATCATAAAATTGGAACAGTGAGAGCGCTGTGGGAAGCCTTGGATCATAAGTACAAAAGCAAGGATGCCGGCGCAAAGAAATTTGTTGTTGGCCGATTCCTCGACTTTAAAATGGTTGATTCCAAGACCGTGCTAAGTCAGGTTGAAGATTTACAGTTAATCTTTGACGAGATCCGTGACGAGGGCATGCAGATTAGTGAGTCCTTTCTAGTAACATCGATGATCCACTTGTTGCCTCCAGGGTGGAAGGACTTCAAAAACTACCTTAAGCACAAGCGAAAGGAGATGAACCTGGAAGACCTGATCTAGTGACTCAGAATTGAGGAGGGGAACAGGAAAACTGACAGGAAGGGTCCTGTCTTTGGCGCCGCTAAAGCCAACGTGGTGGAGCACAGTCAAAACTCCCAGAAGGCTAAGAAAGATAAGCAGAAGCTAGGTCCAAAAGGTGGCGTTACCAAGGGTAAGTTCCATGGTAAGTGCCACAATTGTGGCAAGACTAGCCACAAGTCGGCTGAATGCAACGCCCCTAGGAAGAAGAACAAGAGTTCTGAAGCCAATCTAGTTGGAGATGTGAGCCAAAAAGTGGTCGAGATTAGCCTTTCGGCTATGATCACGGAGGTGAACCTCGTGGGCTCTCACCCACGTGAGTGGTTCATCGACACCGGTGCAACAAGGCATTTGTGTTGCAACCGGGAGATGTTCAGCAACTTCGAGACCATTGAGGGCGAGAAGATGTGGATGGGAAACTCTGCTTAGTCCGTTGTGGAGGGCATGGCAAGGTGGTTCTAAAGATGACTTCTGGGAAGGAACTGACGTTGAAGAACATGTTGTATGTTCCGGAGCTGAGGAAGAATCTGGTGTTTGGCTCGTTGTTGAATAAATATGGCTTCAAGATGGTCTTCGAGTTAGAAAAAGTTGTTTTGTCAAAGTTAGAAATGTTTGTAGGCAAATGTTATGTAACTGATGGGCTTTTTAAGCTCAGTGTAATGCCTATTATGAATAAAAACAATGTTACTTCTGTTTATTACTTGCGTGAGTCTTCCAGTTTGTGGCATGGTAGACTAGGTCATGTTAATTTTAATTCTATGTGTAGATTAATTAGCATGAACCATATTCCTACTTTTCAAATTAATACAAATAATAAATGTGAAATTTGTGTTGAGGCAAAACTAACAAAGACACTTTTCAAATCGGTTGAAAGGCAAATTGAACCACTGAAATTAATCCATAGTGATTTGTGTGATTTTAGATCGATACAAACGAGAGGTGGTAATAAATATTTTATCATGTTTATCGATGATTGCACACGATATTGCTATGTGTATTTCCTGAAAAGCAAAGATGAAGCCATGGATAAATTCGTTCTTTATAAGAATGAAGTTGAAAACCAACTTAATCGAAAGATTAAAAAGGTTAGAAGCGATAGAGGTGGTGAGTACGAAGCACCAATCGGTGACTTCTGTGCAAGTGTAGGAATTATACACGAGCGTACGACACCTTACGCACCTCAATTGAACGGTGTTGTCGAACGAAAGAATCGTACATTGAAAGAAATGATGAATGCGATGCTTATCAGTTCGGGCCTACCTCAAAATATGTGGAGTGAGGCGATTTTGACAAGTAATTACCTTTTAAATAAGGTACCCCGCAAGAAGCTCGATAAGACTCCTTATGAGCTGTGGAAAGGTAGGATGCTTTCCTACCAATACCTCAAAGAGTGGGGCTGTCTTGCCAAAGTTTTAGTGCCAACACCTAAGAAAATAAAGATAGGTCCAAAGACTGTGGACTGTATCTTTATTGGTTATGCACATAACAGTAGTGTTGTAAAATTATTCATGAAAAATCTATATATATAATAATATTTTATCTATTTTTATCCCATTTTAAATTAATTTTAATTTGTGTTCCATTCTTCGCTTATTTTAAAGTTGTTTCTTTACTTTTTAAATTCTAAAATTTTATATTTAATAAAATTTGTAATATGCTGTAAAATACTCTGTATATACATTTAAAAATCTTACACAAAAATATAAATCAAATAACATCATAAAATTCAAAATTTAGAATTATATACATAAAATAAGAGGTAAAGAATATGTTTAGCAGGAGGCAAGTTAGAGGCCCACACACATGTATATATAACATTCATTATACATGTTGATGTTGCATCACTTGACTAGAGCTTCATGTTTTGGAGTTTAATTGCAAGTTCACATATAGTTAATAAATATAAAGTTCAAATTATAAGTTTCTAGAAAGTTAGGGCATGTTTACCAACAGAAAACTGTTTTCTGTTTTTTGTTTTCTAATTTTCCAATTTTCATTCTCTGTTTTTTGTTTAGAAAACTTGTTTACTAACACTTATTTTTTCAAATTTATTTTTTTATATTAACGTTATAAAATTAACAATAAGTTTAATTTCGAGTGATTTCTAGACCTTATATTTAAAATATTTTAAAATATATTTGGTTTAAATAGAATAAATATATTTTTTACTTTTAAGTCTAATATATGTAAAAATTTTACATTTGATATCCGAACCAAATTTATATCTGTATATAACATAAATAAAAATATATCTGAACCAATAACTTATTAAGTTCACATAAAATTTAGCTTAGATAATATTAATATTTTTTGAGCTAATATTTAAAATATGTTTGGATAGAATCATTTGAATGACATATATATATAATATATAATTTTTATTTTGAATTCTAATATAGTAATATATGTGAAATTTTGATATCCGATATCTGGATCAAACTTGTATCCGATATAACATAATTAAAAATATCCAAACCAATAATAAATTGAGTTCAATCCAAATATAAAACGTGGTATAGTTGACATTTTTATCATATCCCTTTTTTTTCTCAACCTAATGATACGATCAAAGTGTGGTGTTACAATATAATCTCATTCTAGCTAATTTTATCTTTTACTCTGTAATATTTACCTCCTTATATGACATTAATAGATAGATTTTTTTAATTGAATATTAAGTATATTTTTTAGCTTATTGTAAATTCGGTTAATTTAATAACAATCAATAAATATGAATTGTTTTTTCTTTAATGGTAACTCAGCTGAACACAGAGGCTAGATATTTGTTTACTGCGCATAAGGAATCCTTCACTTTCTCGTCTTTCTTCTCAAACTTCATCCATATAACCAATTGAGCTACCCATGCAAGTAAATATGAATTGTTTTATTGTCAGAGGTGAAAACTACCACGTAAATTTAGAAAGAAAATCAGAACCTTTCTTATCAAAATGCCTCCCTTTTTCAAAATTAATAAAGAAAATGAATGGTAGTAAAAGAGATTTGTAGAATTTTCATGAAACCATATTAAGTATAAAAACTTATGTTTAAATATTCATTTTGATATATCGTCTAGCATGGATTAAAAAAGAGGATGAAGAAGTAATAACAGTTTTATTCTTTCGTTTGCTATTCATTGATCAAATCAACTCTTTATTCTTTACTTATATTTTACTTTATATGTCACATTTTACTTGTCATGTTTGAGCATCTTCATTTGTTAAGTTTTTTAACACAAATTTTTAGGTGCCAAATAGGAGGGAAGGAGGGAGGCGAAAAAAAACAAAAAATTCTCAAGAAAAAAAAAAACAAAAACAAAAACAAAAACAAAAAGCTATTGCTAACACGTCTGCGGGTGCATTCGTGCATTTCGCGTGAAGAAAAAGTAATTTTTTTGTGGGGTCCACTCAAGGAGACAAAATCCCTTGGTCTTCCTGTAATAACTCAAAATACTTTCTCTCTTCCACATAGGATATAATCTTCTAAAAAATTGAGCAAAAACTCTACTATTGTGATTGCTCTTACTATTTATTGGTCTAATCA
>CM008339.1:33189952-33200233 GCA_002525835.2 Ipomoea batatas
GGAAGGCACGACCACACCTGAACATGACCCTATATATATATATATATATAAGGGTTTGGAACCTTTGACATCATTGAGAGTCTCATCGCATTCAAATTTCGAGGTAAAATGTAAAATTTAAGAATTGTATAGCCTAAACCAACGCTAGATTAAAAATATTACGACAATTTATTAAAATCTGTGTTTGGTTGTACCAATTTTCATGGGATACGATGGAGGCTTCTGGGAATATGCTGTTGAAGGTTGTTTAATCCAAAGAAAAGTGCATTGGGTTATGAAGAGTGTGCATAAAAAATTGTGTTCCAATTAATAATTTAGAAGTGCAAAAAAAAAAAAAAAGTTGATTATATTATTTTTCTTCATTCTCGGCAAATGGCAATAATGAATTTGTTGGTATGCCGATTACATGGTCAACGGTACGTACCCGCTACGCTGTAGTGTGCCCAAAAGATTCCAACAAAACGTGCGCCTTCTCCATTCGGCATTGCCCGTAGTTTACGAAAAATGCTAATTGCACCAATGGAAGTGTCACACCATTTGTTCTAATTATTTGAAATAGAAAGAGCAAAAGGGAGGAATAGTATATCATCCTAAAATCAATATTAATTCTCTTTCTTTTTTGATAAGTCAAGTTTTGCGACTTTGTCAAACTATATTCTGATTCCAAGAACTCATCCCCAAACCTATAAAGAGATAAATTGAACAAATATAGTCTCGAGACTCAACATCAAACTACACATTTCTGCGCACAAAGGACCACATCCCACAATCCTTATACCATGGATCAAGGTTCATAGTGCACTATGGACCCTGGTAAATATGTATGTGTTTTATGTACCTGAAACAAATTAGTAATTGTGTCTTATGTTATGATGTGTCTTGTGTGGTGAAATTCTGTGCCTATGAACACAAATTATGTACCTAATTAAATTAGATTTGAAAAATAAGTAAAATATAATAACATATGTATGTGTCTTGTATTGTGATTTTTTTTTGTCTTGTGTTATGAAATCTTGTACTTTACGAGTATGAAATTTGTACCTCATCATTTTTATCTAGAATCTATAATGATATGTGGACCTAGGCCCTCAAGGAGCCCGTCACTATTAATTATAGTGATGACAAGTGAATTGTGTTGTTCTGACCGGATAATAACATGGGTAGTGTTGTGCAGTCCACATTAGAATGTGGGATGTGGTGATCTAGTCCCGATCTACTTATATAATTGCATAATTTTAAATTTTAAAATTTTAATTTTAATTATAAAACTTTAAATTTATCACATTTTTGTATAATTGTTAAACCACATGCTATTTGTACATTTTCTATTTATACTTTATAAACTAGAAACTTACAATTTAAAGAATTAAAACTAATAAAAAATACTAACTTAGGAGCAACAACAAATAAATTTAAACTAATACATAAAGATTCTTATTATAGTTCATTGTTAGTATGAGTGTGAGACTCTATAAAAGGTGTTGAGATTACCTTATATAAAAGAAATTTAAACTAATATATTGTTAGGTTACAACTTTAAATAAAAAGATTATTTTTTTTAAAAGAGAGAAATAAAAATAATGTGAGATTGGGCGGACCCCGGAAATTATACTGTGGAACATGTTCATAGCTGATACTACAGTTGTGTTGAACTGATACTGCAGTTGTGTTGAAAGAGAACTTCAGTTGCGCGGAATAGAGGCCGTTTCATCCGTCAACACAACTACAGTATCAATTCAACACAATTGCAGTATCAGTTCAACACAACTGTAGTATCATTCCAACACAACTGCAGTTCCAGACGGATGAAACAACCTCTGTTCTGCGCAACTGCAGTTCCCTTTCAACACAACTGCAGTATCAGTTCAACACAATTGCAGTATCAGCCATGACGATGGTCCACGGTATAACGATTGGGCCGACCCAGCTTGCACTACATGGAGGGTGGCTCGGCCCAACACTGCATACAAGATCGTGTCGTGCCAATTCAGGCACAATAAGGTAAATTATTGTGTCGACCGTAGTCCACACAACTATGTGGATCATGGTCCAAAACAACGTTATTTTGATGTTTAAAAAAATGTCTTGCTCCGCGCGCGTGTTAGAATAATGAACATTCTAGGGTAAGGTAATGTATTTTATGAGTTAGAATAATGTACTTTATGTGTTAGAATAATGTATTTTATGTGTTAGAATAATGAAACTTCTGGAGTAAGATAATGTATTTTTTTTGAGTTTAAATAATATACTTTGTGTTACAATAATATATTTTATGAGTTAAAATAATGTATAATGTACTTTATGTGTTAGAATAATGAAATTTCTATGGTAAGATAATATATTTTATGAGTCAGAATAAAGTACTTTATGCGTTTTTGAACCGTGGTCCACACAACAACGGTTCACGCAATAATTAATTAACATGTGAAAGAATATGAAAGTACTTAGTAATAGAACTTATAATGTAACCGAGGCAAACAACGAAATTCTAATTCGAATGGTCATGGGTTTGAACTCGGGTATAGGTGCGCCAAGGTTCCATTGAGCGAATCGCCAACTATTTCTCAATGGAGTCCACAACTCGTTGGGTGCCATAGAGGTCAGACCCCATGGTCCCATTAGAGTCGTGGGTAATAGTGAGCCCCTAGCTAACACTTCCAATGCTTTTGCAGCTAAGGAACCACTAGATCCGTCTGGTGGGTGAGGTTTGACCTCTCACACTTTTTGGGCATGATCATTTTTTTTATGAGAATAGTTGAAACAGGACATCGTGCCATTTTAATTTGTTAAGTCTTGAATCTTAGCTGATGCAGGACCCAAATCACTAATTAATAAAGTAGCATAGTTTATTTCTAGAAGACAAGATTGATAAAGGCGAACCACATTCAATAGTTACACTAATCCTATTGCGGATCTTCCATTTCTTAGCGGATGACATGTTTTTTTTTTGCGTGGCGCGGGTTCCTCCTCTGATTTAAATAAAGAACAGTTTCGTTGGTGCGTATATTCTATACGTGTGAGTAAACCTATTTACAAACCATACTATACTATGTATTTTCTTACGAGTGTGAGTGGTTGATTGCTTAGCATTCCTTTGCTAATGTTTTCCTAAACTGTTTTCCAGGTATGGAGTAGTCTGAGCCGAGAGCGCGATAGAGATAGACCTGCTTATGATATGCTTAGACTAGTGAACTGTTTTAGACACTTTCGGGCCTGTGTGCCTTAGTTTATGTATTCCGTTTTGACTATTACAGCTATCTTTACTTTATGGATCATGATTATGGATTTTAGCCTGTGCATCTAGAGCTGGATTTTCTAGATGTGGCATGACACCCGTTTAAGTTTTAGAATGCTTCCGCTTCATTATGATGTTAGTCCTCAGATTGCTAGCTTTTATTCTTAAGTCTATGCCTATCTCAGCGTGAAAAGTTGGGGGTGTCACACCTTCTTTCGCAATGCAGTCGTGCCCTTTCATTTTCGTGCTAGATGTGGATGGCTCGGGGCCCTTGCTCTTTCGCCACACATTTCTCGATTGGCCTCGTTGTTGTTATTACACTATGCGCTTCACAAACTAACTAAAGTATTCCCGCTGAATTAGTTCCTTTATCTGTCTGTTCAGAACGTGACACTCATCAATGTCATACCAACTTGCCTGTGGAATTCATAATATTTGGTTTGGTTTACCTTCAGGGAGATTTTCATGCATTCCTCTGGAAATTGCACTATCCCTACGGGTGAGCAAAATATCGATTAACCGCCCGATAACCGAACCGACCAAAAAAATTGGTTATCAGTCGGTTACAGTTATTGATATTAAAAAAATTTTGATTTTTCAGTTTTTGGTTATTTTGCGGTTATTGAGATTCAGTTATCGGTTGGTGACCGATAACCAACATATAATATTATATATATATTGGGTCGGGATCTTCGCCGGCCGTTTGTTATCACTACCAGCACATAGAAGTTTGCCAAGTTTGGGGTTGTTTTGGGCTTAGTTTTGCCATTGGAGGTTCCGGTAACACTTTTTGTGTTATTTTGGTTCAGACAGTTTCCAACTGTTGGGTCGCAACTGGATTTTTTATTTCTTTGTTATTATTGGCTTACTGGGCAAGTTGTTACCTTGTTATTTGGCGTTATTGCTGAGAATAATTCTAAATGGGTTATTGATTTAGGAGCCACGGATTATATGATAGGCAATTCTAGCCTACTGTCTACTTTTCATTCTTCTTCATCCATTTCTCATGTCACTTTAGCTCATGGTTCCACCTCTAGGGTGATTAGTATTGGCACTACAAATCCAACTCCTAGCCTTCCATTGTTGTCCGTTTTAAGTCTCCCCAACTTGTCTTTTAATTTTCAATCTGTTAGTCAAATCACTCGTGCTTTGAATTGGTCTATAACATTTTTCCCTAATCACTGTTTGTTTTAGGATCTTACGATGAAGAAAATTATTGGTAAGGGACATGAGTCTAGTGGTCTCTACATTCTTGATTCCCATATACCAAAATCCGTTGCCTACTTGGGGTTGGGTACTCCCTTTGAAGCTCATTGTCGCTTGGGTCACCCTTCTTTACCTTTGTAGAAATAGATGTGTCTGCAATTTAATCATGTGTCTTCTTTAAATTGTGAGTATTGCTAGTTTGCTAAACATCATCGAGTTAGTTTAAGTCCTAGAGTTTATAAACGAGCAAATGCTCCTTTTGATTTACTCCATTCAGATGCCTGGGGTCCTTGTCATGTTATGTCCAAATCTGGGTTTCAATACTTTGTTACTTTCGTTGACGAATATTCTGGTATGACTTGGTTATATTTCATGAGAAGTCGGTCTGAATTGTTTTCTCATTTTCGTGCTTTTTGTGTTGAGATAAAAATACAATTTGATATTCTTGTTCGTGTTTTGAGAAGTGATAATGCGAAGGAGTACTTTTCTGATCCCTTTTCCTCTTATATGCTTGAACATGGTATTCTACACCAATCATCTTGTGTTGACACCCCTTCTCAAAATGGGGTTGCCGAAAGAAAAATAAACATTTATTAGAAACTGCTCGGACTCTCATGTTTCAAATGCATGTTCCCAAGCATATTTGGGTTAATGCAGTTTCTACTGCTTGTTTCTTAATCAACTGTATGCCATCTTCTATGTTACATGGAAAAACACCTTATCAATGTTTCTTCCCACAAAAGTCGGTGTTTCTTATTCCACCGAAAATATTTGGGTGTACGTGGTTTGTGAGGGATGTTCAACCCAATGTTATAAAGTTTGACCCAAAATCACTAAAGTGTATTTTTTTGAGATACTCACGTGTCCAAAAGGGGTATAGGTGTTACTGCCCAACTACAAGACGTGTCTATTGATGTAACTTTTCATGAGGATTTCCATTTTTATCTCCTTCACCTTCTCATAATCAGGGGGAAGATGATGATGATGTTCTCATCTATACAATTACCACCACTCCCACTTCCATACCCACTACACGGCCTCCCATCACTCAGGTATATTCCCGTAAGCAACAGTCTGTTCTTCCAGAAACAGTTACCCTAACCCCAGAAACCTCTTTGGCTCCTACTCCTGAGCCGGCTTCTTCGTCGGAGGATCCAGATGACTTGCCCATTGCCCTCCGTAAAGGAAGAAGATCATGTGCGTGTCCTATGTCATCTTTTGTCTCTTGCACTCACTTACCTCCTACATCATGCTCTTTTCTTGCTTCTCTTGACATCATAACCACACTTAAAATTGTCAAACAAGTTTTATCCCACTCTTGTTGGCGTAATTCTATAATTGAGGAAATGAACGCTTTAGATTTCAATGGTACGTGGAACTTAATTGGTGGATTTACCTGTAGGGAAAAAGGCCATTGGGTGTAAATGGGTGTTCGCGGTGAAGGTTAACCCTGATGGGCCAGTGGCTCGATTGAAAGCTTGTCTAGTTGCTAAAAGGTATGCACAAACTTATGGTATAGATTACTCTGACACATTTTATCCTGTTGCGAAATTGACCTCTGTCAGATTTCTTATTTCTATGGTTGCTGCGTTTGATTGGCCCTTACATCAACTAGACATTAAAATGCTTTCTACATGGTGATCTTCAAGAAGAAGTCTACATGGAGCAACCACTTGAGTTTTATGCTCAAGGGGGGGGGGGTATGGTAAAGTTTGTCGACTTCGCAAATCTCTGTATGGCCTTAAGCAAAGCCCTTGTGCCTGGTTTGGGAAATTCAGTCAAGCGATCGAGAGATTTGGCATGTTGAAGGGAAATTTTGATCATTCTGTTTTTTATAAACGCTCTAAAGCAGGTATTATCCTATTAGTGGTTTACGTGGATGGCATTGTCATTACTAGAAGTGACACCACTGGTATTGTATCTCTTAAATGTTCTTTCATAGTCAATTTAAAACTAAAGATCTTGGGACACTAAAGTATTTCTTAGGTGTTTAGGTAATAAGGAGTAAGAAAGGTATATTTCTCACTTAAAGGAAATATGTACTTGATCTATTGATAGAAACAAGGAAATTGGGAGATAAGCCATGCAGTATTCCAATGATCCCTAATTCACAGTTAACAACAGAAGGAGAGCCATTTGATGATCCAGAGAGATACAGACGATTGGTTGGTAAGCTAAACTATCTAACTGTAACTCGTCCTGATATTAGGCATGAACACGGTTCGGTTCCGGTTCCAAACCGGCAGTTCCCGGTTCCGAAATCGGTTCCGGTTCGAACCGATCGAACCGGATTTTTTTAAAAAAAATGTAATTTTTTAAATTTTTAAAATTGTCCAAATTCAACAATTAATATTTTTTTGTTGAAAAATTTTCATTCTAAAATGTTTTTAAAATATTTATATTAAATATTTAAACTTCAAAGTTAAACTATATTTAAAAAAATTGTTAAAGTTGGATTTTAAAATGTTATTTAAAGTTTAAATTTTAAACAAATAATAATTAAACTTTAACTAAATAATAAATAATAAATAATAATTAAATTTTTTTATTTTAAATTTTCCGATTTGGAACCGGAACCGGAACCGTCCGTATAGTTCCGGTTCCGATCCAATTCCAACAATACACGGTTAGGTTCGAACCGAACTGTAGTCGTCCCTACCTGATATTGCTTACTCAGTCAATGTTGTAAGTCAGTTTATGAATTCTCCAACCGTTGACCATTGGAGTGTTGTAGAACACATGTTGAATTACTTGAAAGGGGCTCCGGTGCGGCATGGAATTCTATATCAAAACCATGGACATACGAGGATTGAGTGTTTCGTAGACGCAGACTATGTAGGGTTCAAGGAAAATCGAAGATCTACAACCGGATTTTGTGTCTTCTTTGGTGGGAACTTGATCTCATGGAAAAACAAGAAGCAGAATGTTGTCTCACGGCCAAGTGCAGAGTCAGAGTATAGAGCAATGGCACGTACAGGCCACTTGTGAAATCTTGTGGATTTATCACATTTTGAATGAAATAGGATTCAAGACTCCTATTCCTACAAAGCTATGGTGTGACAATCAGGCGGCTCTCCATGCTGCAACCAATCCCGTCTTCCATGGACGAACTAAGCACATTGAAGTTGATTGTCATTTCATTCGTGAAAAGATACAACGAGGCTTAATCTCTACAGGATTTGTGAAGACAAGAGAACAATTAGGAGATCTTTTTACAAAAGCCATGAATGGGCCTCGAGTAGATTACTTGTTTAACAATTTGGGCATGATCAATATCTATACTCCAACTTGAGGGGGAGTGTTAGACATTATATGGTAGAAATATATTTAGTATGATCTTAGGGATTCTGTGCATATTTTTAGAGATTTATTTCCGATTCTTACCTTAGTTAGTATGTATATTCTAGTATAAATAGGTGTATTCTTTAATTTTGATTGAAATATATGAAAATATGGAGTTCCCCATTTAACAGTGCATAACTTAGACGTTTGAAAAAGATCGTGTGTCTTGAATTCAAAAACCCAACTGTGTCTACTTTTTTTTTTTTGAAAATAAAGAAGCTAATTCATTAATCATAGGCTGAAACGTTTACAATAAAGATCAATGGAATGGTTAAACATTCCTTACAGTCAGACATAGAAACAACTTCCCTAACATAGAAAACTTGATTCGCAGACTGTTTCACAAATTTGAAGCCGAATTCTTTGAACGAACTTAAAGCTTCTTTAATGATTTGGTCAAACGTACCCACGTGTTGAATAGTCTTGCACACCACCTGAGTATCTATTTTCATTCTTCTATCCATTGACAATATCTCCATTGGGCTGAACTGCATATCATAGTTCATAGGAGTCTCTTTCTCATTGTCATGTTTGTCACCCAGTATGAGATTCACGTACGCTATGACTAGTTTTATCATTTCACGCATTATGAAAAAAGAACTCGCCAAGTAAATGAGAGGAAGAAACTCGTCAAAACAACGAGAGGAAAAACACAAAAACTGCAAACAAAATTAAACCAATAAAATAAAGCAAAGGGAAACAACAATGGGAAAATAAGAGAGTAACGGCTGGTAGCGGTGGAGATGGAGGAGAAAACCGTGAATGCAGAAAAGACAATAAAGATGGACGCTGCCTAAGGTGGAGATAGCAGCAGGGGAAGATGATTGGACGCCGCCTCCGATCTGCTTGCTTCACGGAGGCGGCGGCCGTGAAAGAAACAAAAGAGGAGAGAACAGTAGGGTTTGAGTAGGGTTTGCGGCTGAGAATAGATCGAGATTTTTTTTAAATCCAACTGTGTCTACTTAATTTTAAACAAATTAATTATTTTGCAAAAGACTAACAAGAAAACTTAAACTACCACACAAAGGTTTGTTAATGCAATTCGGAGCAATACTCCTACGTCTGCGGGGCCACTCACGAAAACTCAATCCACTAAGAAAACACAGAATTACAATAAAAATACCAACACCATTCTCAACAATGGACTACGTTGAGTACAATAAATAATTCTCAAATCTTCAACCGTGGATGTATTCGTGCATGTCAGTCAACAAGCCTTCAAAAGCTTCATAATATTTGCAGATAATATTCGAACACACAACTTCAATCTTGTAAGAAATATGAGATAGCTTTCATAATAATATACTTCGTAAATTGAGAGATGATGGAATAAACTAGACTTGATATATTTGATAAATTCACTAAGGAATTCCCTTTTCAATTTGCAAGCATCACTGAAGTAGAAAGCCACTATTTATACACGAATTCCAATATAATAACCAACTCATTCCTTATTTCAAGATGTCAGATTTTCTCCATAATCTCTTCACCACAAAACCACAAAATTCAAATACGTTTGCAAAATAATAGATCACTTTAAAGAGTGATTTTGTCCAAATAATAACGCAGGTCCTGAGATAACGCTAGAATCAAGTCCAGGCAATTTTGATATCATAAGAATCTATTAATGTAATAACCTAAGTTTTGACAAATAATATAACCAAGTTTCTAACATGTATCAATTGCACATTAATAATTTTCTAGCATGTATCAATTGTACATTTACAAGGTTAAATATGGTCACACATATAGTTTAAGGATTAAGTTTGTATCATGGGTATAACTGGATGACAAAAAACACAATTCCCCCTTTCACTTTTGGTGTCACAATTATTAAATCGTTTATACATTTGGCTCTTAAATATTATTTTTGTCATATTTGGTGTACGATCTTCATCTTTTTACCATATTTTCTCCTCTTGAAAAAATTTTTGATAGAAAAAAAAGGTAAGAATATTGTGTTACATTTTGAATTCAAACTATATGTTTTTACTATCTAAGAATTAATGCGTTCAAACTCATATGATTTTGAACTAGAAATGTGACTTATTTTAAGAGTTAATTCCATTTTTGGTCCTACATTTATAGGTGACAATAATTCACTTTTAGTTTTTTTTTTTTTTTTTCAAAACATCCACTTTTGATCCTAGTATTATTGTGGCATGACCATTTTTTGTCCTTCATCAACAAAATAGTTTAAATTTCGTCAAATACAAGAGTATTTCATTCTTCAATTTTGATACTTTCCAAAAAAATAAACATAAAAAATATAGCGGGTTAAACTATTTTGTATAAAAAAAAGAGACCAAAATGTCGTTGTATTTAACGACATTTTAATGGTTTTCTTGGAAAAGGACCAAAAATGATCATACCACAATAATATTAGGACCAAATGGGGATTTTTTGATAAAAAATGACTAAAATTGGACTACCACCTATAAATCTATGACCAAAAATGGAACTAACTCCTTATTTCAATTTGGGACTATTTTATATGA
>CM008339.1:33221136-33233765 GCA_002525835.2 Ipomoea batatas
CATGGTATAACTATTGTATTTTGAATAATACATCTTTGACATTTGTCAAATGAGAAGATCTTATAGATAAACTCCAAAATATGAGTGAACAAAAGGATATTATCTTGTAATATGTGATGATTAATGAACAGTAATATTTCAATTTATGTCTAATAACATTGTGGTTTAATAACATCACTGTTACTTTTCATAATGAAGGTTTTCATACTATGGATATATTAGAGTATACTTTTAAGAAAATCAATTTGTAATGTCTTTTATATTTGCATCATTCTATCTAAATAATAATATTTGCTAATTTACAATAAAATATCAGATTTATTTTAATTTTCAACTCCAGACATATTTTCTGATTTCAAACACCGTGAGAGTTGAATTGTATTAGTTTATTACGCCTTCCTATTGACATGCATGAAATGATGATGTTGTAACTAAATTTCAAAACCTTATTGATTTACACTAAAGTTTAATATTTATTGAAATTGGCACATATATTTCATACTATATTATACTACTACAGTCTACAGCCAAAGGAAAACCGGCACTATTCACATTTGGCACCTCTTGACTTCCCTACAGTTGATCACATTGATTTGGTTTGTCATCATTTGCAACCAATAATGGGATATTTTACATGTCATTCTCTATCCTACATGACCTACTGTTTCTTGAAATATTAGAGTAATAGCCAAAGTGTCTAGCAATAAAGATATAAAAAAATGATTAAGTATATGTCTTTGAAGTAAAATTTCCATCACATATCTTGATTTTATTAGGGAAAGAATATAAAATTAATTATAAAGAGATTTGAATTATTGTGTAGTATAGTTGACTAGTTGCCTAGTTGCCTTCTCTCATGCTCAAGGGAGGGGTGCAAGCTTGAGCTTGTGTGTACTTGGACATGCCGAATCTTCATTTAAAAATTGGTAGTCCAAACAAGTTAATCTTTTGTAAAATTCTCGAATTACTTTCCCTAATCGAGTGAAAACAAAGGAGGTTTAATTTACTGCTTGGTGGCAATATAGGTTGAGAACCTCTACTTCTCGCAGTTAGGGTGGGGCAGTAAAGAATTCGTTGCCTTAATGCCTTATTGTTCTCATTTAATTTCTCTAATATTTATATCTTCGTTATTGCATCTTAATGTTGCAGCCATATTGGAAATTGGCCTGATTAGTTTTATGAGTTTTTTTTTTTTTTAAATAAACAAGATCAAACTTCATTAATAAATCAATAGCTCAGCAATACAATCAGGAGGGATAGATACCCACGAACCTAGGCCATGCCAGACGAACAACCAGTTGCCCGTGCAAGCACATGAGCCACAAGATTTGCTAACCTCTTGACATGGCAAACTGAAACGTTCCCAATGTCCATAGCCAAAAAAGGCAATGCTTAACTATAAAACCAACATAGGAAAAGTCTGTAGTACTAGAATTAAAAGCGAGACAAAAATTTAAACAATCAGTTTCGATAATAACATTAACATGCCCAAAATCTTTGAGTCAAGCCAGGGGCCTGACTTCCTTGACTGCTAACACTTCAGCCATGAAAGGATCACGAACGGTTGATAAGCGATTAGACTTGGCAGCCACAAACCTTCTCTCATAATCCCGCAACACCGCACTATAACCTGCACCATCGTCAAATATTGCTGCATCAACATTACATTTTAGGAAGCGAAATTGTGGGGGACCAAACAATAAGAGTTGCAGGGAAATTGGGCTTAATGAAAATCTCCTTACAGCTGAAAATTAGTCTGATTAACTTAGTAATTTCATATTTATTCTGATTACTTTCACCAGTGATGGGAGTTATAAGCTTTAATTTTAAATTAAAATTTTAAATATCATGAATGTTAATGAATTTTTAATCTTCTATAAATACTTGTGTTGGGCAATGTTTAAGAACTTTTGACACCTAAAATCTTCTAATTTGCTTTCCTATGGAACTCTCTATTATGAATTATTTGTATTAGATTTCAATGATACCAAACATACTAGGAATTCAGGTCCCGAACTCTTACAATTTTTAGATTTAGGAATTTTTCGTTGTAACATCCGCAAAGTCACACGTAGGGCCAAACTATACCACTGCACCAAGAAATTACTGGATAGGATAGTAGTTTAATCCACAAAGTAGACTAACCGGATAGTTTGTAAGTGTGAATAGTCAAGATCCCAGAAGACAATATGTTGGATGGTCAGAAGACGAAGAGTTCAAGACCGAAGAGTTGAAAACCCAGAAGGTTACAAAGGTTATTTGAATAATGGAAGAGTTGAATAAGATAAAGAATTGAATGGTTCAAAGGACCCGTAGAGTAAAGACTCATGGAAAGTAGTATCAACATGATACTTGATACTAGTTGTATGGTTATGTGTTTAATTTTTAGTAAAATGCCCGATTAGTAAGGTTGTCCGGAATATGGATTGTAATCAAGGAAGAAGACTTCACAAGGTTCAAATCCGAAAAGTAACCTAGTCACCATCCATATAAGCCAAATTACAATCTGGACAATCACATTGTCAATTAAGTGATTGAGGATATTCCAAACTACGTAGTTCTCAAAAGAATGGTTCTAAGGTTTTAAGTTTGTATAGAAACGTTAAAATTAAGGAAGATTTTTTCACTTTTGGCTAAGACAAAAATCAAGACTTTCAGGAGCAAAAAGTCAAGCAACGGCCGCAAAATCTAACATGGACATCCTAACAAACAAAGGCATTGGTCATTACTCATCAGATAATAGGTACTAACCGTTGGAATTTTGTTTTCTTCCAACAGACAAATTCAAAGGAGTCTATAAATACCTCAATTATATTCAAAGTGAAAAGGTGCTAGTCATTTTTCATAAATACAGGATATATATATATATATATATAGCTTTAAGTGTGAATTCATGTAGATCAATGAGAGATTCAAAGGCAAAGGGTTTTAGGCCATTATCCAGAACACAAACTCTGGCATATTCAAGCTCATTTCAAGTCAAGCCAACCATGTTGGAGAAGAATAAACTCTTGGTGTTCAACAACCAATTCTCTACTTGGAGAAGTTGATAGAGAAAGTGTAACAAGTTTAGGACTTAGGACTTGTGAAAAACCTTTGAGACTTGTGGTTGGCTTTGTAGTCAAAGCACAAATTCTCACCACTTGTATTTAGTGCAAAAAATACTAGTGGAACCTCCTAAGTGTTCTAAGTGAAGAGTAAATTAGGTTGAGTTGGTCAAAACATTGTAAAAAATTCATATCTCTCTTCTACTTCTTGCATTTAATTTTCGCACTTATATTTATTAGGACTCTATATATGCAGTTGAGTCATGCTATAAGTCTCTGTCCTAGTATATCTGTGATTCCTAGGGCTGCTTGTTCTCGTCTTTTTATTTGGCATTCTTGTATCCCTACTTGTATTGAACATTGTCTTTAATGATTGATGATTGCTTTGGCTTTCAAAAAAAAACAATTAATTTAATTGTAGATTATATTTTAATTAAATATTTATGAATGTTAAATCATGTGTAAATAATACATATGTTATTTATGTATTATATGTATACCACTTGTTAGCTTAGTATTATAAATATATTTTTAATTTTTTTTTGTAAATATAAATTTTATGAAAATTGTGTACATACATTAATATTAAAAAAAATATAAATTCTTTCTCCTTTTATTTTCTCTAAATATGATAATTAAAATTTATCAATTGAAGGAATTGTGAAATATAATTTGAACTAAATCTTTTTAATTTTTATGTAGCAATATTTTAATATTGGATATAAATTTCAGCGCAATACAACAGCTCTCATTTGGTATCATCGCTAGGGTTTTTTCCTTACGATCTCATGGCTGATCCCGATGGCTCTGTTAATTCTTCAGAACGAATCGTTTCAGATGTAGCTACGGGGTCTACGGTTTCGTCTACCGTACCCTCGCTTTCCTATGCCTGCCACTTCATTAGCTTTAAACTTACCCACCAAAATTTTCTGTTTTGGCAAACGCAAGTGGTACCATTTCTTCGCGGACATGAACTGATTGGATTTGTTGACGGCTCTTTCCCCTGTCTGCCTGCGTTACTTCCGTCGGCGGCTGAAGGTGCAACGCGTCAGTCGAATCCGGAGTACGCGGCATGGGTTCGTCGTGATCAATCCCTCCTGTCGTTGCTGGTGTCGTCGTTGTTGGAGGAGGTGATGTCGCTTGTTGTTGGTCGCCGACTACATCACGTGAGGTGTGGGAGGCTATCGAGCAGTCGCTGGCTTCGGCTTCTCACTCCTGGCAGCTTCATCTTCTCAGCCAGCTTCATGGTCTTCACCAAGGAGATTTGTCCACTGCAGATTACTTGAGTCGTGCCCGGCTCGTCATCCAGGATCTCTCTCTCGCCGGCTAGGCATTCTCGCTTGAGGAGCTGAACCTTTACGTCTTTCGGGGACTTCGGCCTGAGTCCCGGGGGATTACAGCTTCCTTGGCGGTTTGTGGTCGGCCTGTCACGCTCCAAGAGCTTGCGCATCTCTTTGGATCCCAGGAGTTTATTACCGGCGACGAGTTTGCAGCGGCAGGTCATCCACCGGCGGCGGCGTTTACTGTTCAGCAAGGAGGACAGCGTGGGCGTGGTGGTGACCAGTCTGGAGCTGCTTCTTGCTCCCAACAGTGCGGTCGCGGTGGTCGGTCGTGGCGTGGTGGCTCCGGTCGACAGCAGCGAGGCGGAGCCTTCGCTATCTAGTCCGCCCTAGTTTCTAGACACAATGCCATATCTGTTGGAATTTTTATCATTCTGCTTTATCTTGTTTTCGTTTACCACATGGTTTTAATACACAGGCGAATTTTGTTTATCAAGGGGAGCTTTCGCTATCTAGTCCGCCCTCTCATACTTGGTTTCCTGACACGGGTGTGACTCATCATGCCACGCCCGATATAGCTGCTCTTTCCAGTTCAGACACATGTAATGGTGGTGACACTCTTCGTGCCGGTGACGGTACACAATTGTCTATTAGTAATGTTGGACATGCTTCCCTATCTGCTCCCTCTCAGACTCTTCGTTTGTCTAATATTTTGCATCTTCCTTCTTTATTTGTTTCTTTATTGTTTGTTCAGCGTTTTGCGACAGATAATAAGGTCTTCTTTGAGTTTCACCCTTCGTTTTTTGTTGTGAAGGATATTAAGACAAAGGAAATCCTTCTCCGGGGCAATAGTTCTGTTGGGCTCTATACTTTGCCGGTTCCTGATGTTTCTCCTTCCGCTTTTCTCACTGCTCGTGCTTCAGTTTCTACATGGCACGATCGTTTGGGTTATCCACACCAGTGTGTTCTTAGTTGTGTCCTACAGTCTTGTTCGGTTAGTGAGTTGAATAAATATGTTTGTAGTTTATGTTCTGCGTGTCAAATGGGTTACGCGTTTCCCATTGCGACGGGTTGAGTCTGTTAGTTCTAATGCACTCGATTTAGTTTATACTGATATCTGGGGATATACTCCTGTGTTTTCCTCATATGGTTATCGTTATTTTGTATTGTTTGTGGATGACTATTCCCGTTTTACTTGGTATTTCCCTATGAAATTGAAGTCTGATATTTACTCTGTCTTTAAGCGTTTTCATTGCCTTGTTCCCTGAATGGCGGGAAGCGATGGATCAAGAGTTCAATGCTCTCTTGTAGAATCAGACTTGGTGTCTGGTTCCTTCCAGTTCTGCTATGAATGTCATTGGTTGTAAATGGGTCTTCCGCACTAAGAAGAAAGCTAATGGTTCGATTGAGAGACACAAAGCCAGGTTAGTGGCTAAGGGGTTTAATCAGGTTCCTGGACAAGATTTATTTGACACGTTCAGTCCAGTGGTTAAGCCCACTACAATCAGGTTGCTTCTTTCCCGTGCTCTTTTCTCTGGCTGGTCGGTGAGGCAGCTGGATGTTCATAATGCCTTCTTGAATGGCAACTTGAGTGAGACTGTTTATATGCGTCAGCCTCTAGGTTATATTGATCCTCAGATTCCTGATCATGTCTGTCTACTTAAGCGGTCTCTGTATGGTTTAAAGTAGGCTTCGAGGGCTTGGTTCAATCGTATGCATGCTTTTTTGTTGTCTGTTGGTTTTAAGGCCTCTAAGATTGATGTTTCGCTGTTTTATTTTTCTCAAGCCTTTACTATTGTTTACTTAATGGTTTATGTGGACGATATCCTTGTTATAGGTAATAATTAGGCTGTGATGGATACTCTACTCTCCAAGTTATCTAATGCCTTCAAAATTTGTGATCTTGGAGAGCCTGGTTTTTTTCTTGGGATTAAAACTATCAAGTGTGATGATGGTCTTATGCTTTCACAGCGTAGATACATGAATGACATTCTCAAACGTGTTGGTATGACAGATTGCAAGCCTCTTGCTACTCCTCTGTCTATTTTGAGACCCACATATGTCAGTATAGACTTATATGATGATCCCACTAGGTACAAGTGCCTGGCAGGTGCGTTGCAATACTTTACTGTCACGAGGCCTAACTTATCTTTTGCAGTTAATCTTCTTTGCCAGCACATGCATGCCCCCACTACCATGCACTGGGAGCAACTAAAATGTGTGTTATGGTACATCAACGACACTCTTTCAGACATGCGTTTTCTAATTCTGACTAGGCTGGCTGTCCTGAAGATAGAAAGTCCACTAGTGGCTATGTTGTGTTCCTTGGAACAAATCTCGTGTCTTGGGTGTGCAAGAAGTAGAGAACAGTTGCTAGGTCCTCTACTGAGGCTGAGTACAAGGCTCTAGCTGATGTCTGTGCCGAGGTGGTCTGGATTCTCTCGTTATTGCGTGAGAATGGTGCTCCCAATATTCCGGTTCCCAAGCTTTGGTGTGAAAACCTTGGTGCCACCGACATGTGTGCCAATTCAGTCTTTCATGCTCGTATAAAGCATGTGGAGATAGACTATCATTTTGTGAGGGACAGAGTTGCTTCAGGAGACATCCAGGTGAATTTTATTTCTACGAAGGATCAGCTTGCTGACATCTTTACCAAACCCCTTGTGGGGCCCAAGTTTTCTTTTCTGAGAGACAAGCTACAAGTTATTGATACACTCTTCGCTTGAGGGAGAGTATTAGGACTCTATGTAGTTGAGTCATGTTATAAGTCTCTATCCTAATATATTTGTGATTCCTTCAGTATGTATATATACTTCTGTAATCTGTACAGTTATGATTTGAGTATTTTGAATACAATACAACAGCTCTCATCATATTATCACAAGTCTCTTAATCTTAACAAGACAAAAAGGTGCCATAAAAATACTAAAATGGGTATAACTATTTTTAATTGCAAACTCTAATCTAATTTGTGACTAAGTAATTTGGAATTCAACATCACTCTTTGAAGTAGTGTCCAACTCTTAATTTCCTAAGTCCTACACTTGAAAAGATTTTCACTATCACAAGAAGCCCATTCACCCCACCCCCACCCCCTCGTCCTTTCTAGACATGTTCACAAACCCTTCGAATTAACCCTCTTAATTTTCTTCTAAAATTTTGCCAAACTTTTCATATAAAATTACAAATAAAGTGCTATTTTTTCAAGTTCTTTGATAATGATATATTTGAGTACTAAAATATATTCGTTGTAATCTATTGTACTCTTGAAATATCAACGCTTTAACGCTCATAGTATTCCTGAGCGGGAGTAAATTGGTTTTAATGAAAGTGTGAGTGTCACATACATAGTATTTTTGACGACGCTCTCGCAGAAAGAAGGGCTGTATGAGTGTGAGGAACTGACAACTGATACAGACCGCCAGACGTGACACCTTTAAGAAGAATTGTTCGGGTGGTGCAATCCTTCACAAAAAAACAGTCTTTGTGAAATTCAAAAAACACGTCATTGTCATTAGCGAATCTATAGACAGAAAGTAACGAAAGCGACAAATTCGGAACATGCAAAATGTTGGACATTTTTAATGAGTGCAATTTAGAAGGAATAACCGTGCTACCCACACTAGTAATAGTCAAACCTGAACCATTCCCAACTTTGAGAACATCGTTCCCAGTGTAAGGCTCTGAGTGATCCATCAAACCAGAATCGGGCGTAGCATGCGACGTGGCTCCCGTATCCGGGAACCAAGAATTCGACGTCGCTGGATGCACGCCGTCGCCGGGGAATGCCGCATGGGCTTGCGGCGGCGACTTCTCATCATACCTCCGGAAGCAATTAACAGCGATGTGTCCATAATTACGACAGATCTGGCACCTTGGTGAATTACGACCGCCTCCACGACCGGCGTTGCCATTACCGCGACCACGCCAGTGCCTTCCGCCACGACCGCCGGAGTTGCGACCGCCGGCGTTGTTGCCGTTTCTGCCACGTCCAGCGAAGAACGCTGCGGGCTGCGACTGCGACTGCGAGAGTGAGAGATCCGCGCCGCCTAACTCCTCGGCATGGAGGAACTCTTGCGCCTGAAGATGATCGGCCAACTGCGGTAATGTGATCGGCGTCGCCGCTGCGGTGAGAGTGCTCGCCATTGAACGGAACTCCGGCCGCAATCCCCGGAGTACGTATAGTATTTGTTCGTCGGCAGTCAAGGGTCGGCCAGCGAGCGACAGCGCCTCCACCAACATTTGCGCTTGCCCAAGGTATTCGGCCGGCGATGAGTTTCCTTGACGAAGGGTTTGGAACTGCCCGAGGAGGCTCAGGCATCTGGTTCGGGATTGAGAAGCAAACGCGGTGGTGACCGAATCCCAGACTTCACGGGAAGTCTCTTTACCGACGGCCAAATACATGACCTCGCTAGTTAACGATGAAACGATCAAGGATAGGATTCCTTGATCTTGCTGCACCCATAACGCATGCGCCGGATTGGGAACCGGCGGCTGGGTGGCGGTGGCCGACGACGACTGGTTGGCAGAAGGAATGGTGGATGGCGGACAGGGAAAACTGCCATCAATGTAACCTAACAAGCTCTGGCTCCGTAGGAACGATAGGATTTGCGTACGCCAGTAGATGTAGTTTCGGCTTGTTAGTTTAATACTGACATGGTGATTTGCGGTTGAAACCGGAGAGGGTGGTGGTGGGTGGTTTGCGACGATAGCCGGCGTGATGGCACCGTCATTGGAAGGAGTCGTCATCGGAATTTGGTTGATCGGGAAGTTAGGAAGCGAAGGAGGAAAAATAGGACCTACCTAAGCTGATACCAGATGAACGTAGTGTATAATTCAACTCAACAACAATACAGATACAAACTACACCTATATGAGAGTTAGCATAAAACTCTCCTAGCCTATAGGTGATTGACTATTGACTAAATACTTATTCAATATAATACAACCATATAACATAAATATAAAAGTACATGACTAATACATTGGATTATTTTTTGTGAAATCGTGACTGGATTTTTTGTAATAAATGTTCCCTTACGGACTACACACAAAAACAACAGCAACATTGTTGTTGTTATTGTTATTATTGTTGTTAATACATATATAATACATAACAAAAATAGATACTGACAAATTAGATATTATCACAAGTAAGTTCGCTTAATTTACTTTTTTTTTTTTAATAATCTTAAAATATTGATATATTTGATGTGATAATATTGGTTTAAATACTCGTTTAGTCTTCACACTATTATAAAATGTTCAATTTAGTCAATGTAGTATAAAATTAGTCAATTTAGTGTTTGTACTATTAGAAATAGAACAATTAAGTAAAAGTATTAACGATACTATTTACAACATCAAATCTCCAGGCCAGCTGTCTCACCCAATAGAGGTGCCTACAATCCAGCGAAGGGTTAGCCATTGTGTCCAACGGTGGCAATCCTGGGTTACACCCAAAAAAAAAAATCTACTTATTTGACTAGACAACACGATGATAGTATGATTGTCACATCACTAATTACTAATTTGTTAACGTAAAAATATTTAAAATGTCACTAACAGTCTAACAATAATTGCATCGATAACATTAAAATATTAATAACTTATTCTAAATTTAAATCCAATAAATAACTTTCAATTTGTAGTATTTATTTAAATATTAATATAAGAAATGAAACATTATAAATAATCTCCTTAATTATACACAATTAAATCATATATTCATATACTACCAATATAGAAACCTTAGAAACTAATTTCCTTAATTACACAAAAAATTAAAATTATATGTACTACCAACATTATAAATATAACAATAATATTATTAAAATTATATACCATATAAAATTTTGTGTGATTCCGCATAAATAAATAGAATATTATTTTATTACACAAAAAAAAAATCACATAATATAAAATAGAGTTAATTCCAGCAATGGTCCCCCGACTATGTTGATTTTCCAAAATTAGTCCTTGTCTTTTAATTTGGACGAAAAAGACACTTGACTATTAATTTTGTTCCAGCGTTAGTCCTTCCGTTTAGAATCAGTTAGTGAGGCGTTATTTGCGGGGGTAAAAGTGTCTTTTCATTATATTGCCTTCTTCATCTTCCATTCTGGTCTATTGCAGCCATAAACGACGTAGCAGGACATTTTGGGTGCAGCTAGAAACGTCCGTCGCAGACTTCACCGGTGTCGCAATCCATGAATTTGTCAAACTGTCCTTCGCCGGCGGCTTCGATCCACTGTGCGTCACCGGTTGTAGTACATCACGGCTTACCGGCCAGCTGAGCCAGATAACATGTGTGCTTCTGGCCTCCGGCGAAAAAAGCAGGAAAGACAAGTTCATCCAAGCTCGCTCGCTGTTGCTCTCCGTCTCATCTGTCTTTGAATTAGAGCTCCTATTATACTTCACAGTCCTCATTAATCTAGATTTAGAGCAAAGTTGGTGTAAATATCCTACCTATGAGCTGAACTATGTTGCATCCTTGCATAATTACCAAATGCAGATGGCTGGAAATACGCCAAATAATATACTGCATGATTTTCCTGTATCAAATGCGTGAGGAAATATGCCAAATAATCCACTGGCTGGGTAGAATTGTGCCATCACTAACGGTCACCTAGCCTAATTGCAATGAGAAATCTGGACCAACTTCACCATCATATAGATCAGGTACCATGCCATTCAACTATTCCCATTCTCCTAGTTTGTTAGACACTAGCATGCCAGTTGCAACCATCTCATACAAATAGGAAACCCATCACGTCTAGATTCTTAAATTCAAATGAGAGGACACCATCTTTGACTTTTTTACTATCTAAACCCTATCAGATGTTGTTTTCAAGTTAATACATGCATTACCACAACAAAAGTTCAGAGATCAAGTGAGTACTAAGTATTAGAAAAGAGATATATATAAATCACCAGCACATATAGGAAGGCATGCACAAATGGGGCAACACATTCTTAGCATATTAAAAATACATTTGTGTACAGTACATGCACCAAGCAAGTATAAAAAGAAAGGGAAATAAGCCAAGAACAAAGATCAAGGCTGTTAGTCAAGGTATTGCACTACTGTATGCATTCGATAGCAAGATTTTACCACCTATTCAACTAGGAAATAAGGAGCAAGAATTAAGGCTGTTAGTCACCTCTTTATTACACAGATAAATTTTTCTTTTTATTTAGGCATTTACCAAGCTGCATGATACTTTTTATATGTCCGTGCATTTGCATTTTTGTGTAAGCTATTGTCTTTCAAGTTGCATAGATACAGTTATTGTTTTGCCAGTTAACTTGAAATAAGGTGTTGAGCTTTGATCATGTGTATATGGCAGTTACCTCAATACAGTACCCTAGCTTGTCAATAGACACCAGGAAACTGCAGCCGTAGTGTATGAGGAGGTCAGTAGACCAGAGAGCATCGTGAATGAGTGGTCGACGACGCAACAGGCGCCATAAGTGATGTCGCCGAGGACGAAACAGTGGGCGGCGGAGGTGAACGTAGTGAGGATATCGACGATGACGAGGTAGTACCATGAGGAGGCCCTCTGGGAACTGCAAAGCGACACGCTTTACCCCCATGGAGCGGATGCGCCAAAGACACTTGTGAATCTCGAAGTTGTAGTTGGCTGGGAGGAGGGAGATGGCGGCGTTGAGAGATGCATCATTTAGTATGGAGTCCGGGATTTCGTTCTTCACGAAATGCTTAGGACGCGGCAATGCCTTCGACAGCGACGACGACCTCCGTAGAAGTTGAGTTTTCACAGTTGGTTAGCAGAACAAAATGTCCTGCTACGTCGTTTATGGCTGCAATAGACCAGAATGGAAGATGAAGAAGGCAATATAATGAAAAGACACTTTTACCCCCGCAAATAACGCCTCACTAACTGATTCTAAACGGAAGGACTAATGCTGGAACAAAATCAATAGTCAAGTGTCTTTTTCGTCCAAATTAAAAGACAAGGACCAATTTTGGAAAATCAACATAGTCGGGGGACCATTGCTGGAATTAACTCATATAAAATAATATAATTAGAATTATATATAAGATAAAACGTTTCTAATTAATTATTTACGTGACATATAATTCTATTTATATTGTTTTTATGCATGTTTGCAACTTTTGGTAGTATGTGATTTAATTTTTATATAATTAATGAAATTACTTTATGATGTTTACTTTCGTATATTAATAATTTAATATTTATTTCAAATGTGTTAATAACCAAAATCTTCTTTCAATTGCATAATTCATAAATTAATTATCTCGGCTATCAACTTTATCAAA
>CM008339.1:33262224-33279821 GCA_002525835.2 Ipomoea batatas
CCCAGCTACGTCGTTTTCTTGGACTTTGAGCCAGCAAAGGAAAATAAAAGAAATAAATGTAAAATTGCCACCTAATCATCCTAGTCAGCCATTAACCGGAAAGGATTGATGAAAACCGGCTACCAGGTGAATCCGGAGCTATTTGCGCTGTTCAGTGACTTAATTGCACGTTTTTTGGGTTGGGTGGGCTGATTGCATTTTCGCGTTACGTTCAGTGGCCAATTTGGCCCTTATTCCAATATTTTATAACAAACCAAACGGGTTGTGGAAACCCGGAAAATGACTTTTGGAAGTTATTTTCTTAATTTTTCAGTGTTTGAGTACTCAATAAAATATTCATTATGATCAACATAAAAAAACGCCCATTTTGGTGGAAAATGTCTTCATAGTTTTTAATGAGAATACATGTTTAGAATTTTTGTATTTCCCATATCTCTTCCCTCTATTCTTTTTTAAATTCATTTCCGAATTATTATTATTACCAACACCACTACATAACCACTACCACCATTATCACACAATCACTATCGCCACTGCCACTACCATCAACACATATTATTATTATTATTATTATTACAAATAATATGTTCATTTTTAGGAAAATGTACCAAACAAAAAAATACAATTTCTTAACTTTTAGCCCAACAAAAGAAAAAAATAGTTTTATGACATTCAACATTTCAACCAAACACTATAAGATTAAAATATTAAAAAAACGAGTCATTTTTTAAAAATTATTTTCCAAGTTTCTAAACGGACAATAAGTGGTGAAGTTTGAAAGTTGAAACATCTTTAAATCAAGAAATCGAAATGCGACATATTTGTTCCTTACGTAATATGGATTATTAGAATATAAATTCAATACTTCAAATTCAATTGTTACTAGAAATGGCAATGGGCGGGGGTATATATTTCCCACCCCCACCCCCGCACTTACACTTGCTGGATAATGAAATTTCTACTCTATCCACCGAATTTTGTGAGTGCATGTAATATTCAACCTATAACTTTAATCAATCATATCTCACTTAAATCAAATAAAAATTGTATAACTACAATTTAATTATCGAATGAATTCTTTGTATAAGTTTAAATATATCTAAAAACATAATAAGTATGAATGAAGGTTATACCCTTCATTTATGTCTATTTTTTTGGTTTAGTTTTTTTTATATATAAATTATGTTATAAAAGTTGTACTTTACAATATATTAGACAAACATACCCCTACTGTTATATCTTCCGTTATTTTTCTACTATTGTTACCATGCACACATGCATCCATTATATATTTTCTTATTTTCTTCAATAATAATAATATATACACATTATATATTAGTTATTTTCTAAAATATAAATATAAAATTTAGAAATATTTTACATTATTATTATTATTTACAATAATTTAAATATCTAAAATCTAAATAAATTTAAAATTTTAATATAAAATATTAATATTGGGCACCTATGTTTTGCGCATCGCGCATAAGAAAAACTAGTTATACATATACATATCAATATAGTTCGAACATGAAAATCTATTTCATGCAATAATACCTTTAAAAAAGATCGATTCAATTTATTGTAATCACTTGATTATAATAATATTATATTCTTTTATTAACTTTTGGTTGTCAGTTTATTCAAATGAATAAATTTAATTTTAAAATTTGTTACTCTCACTAAAATTTAACTTCTTTTTTTTTTTTTTGTGATGCCATTTTAAATCTTTTGAATTAAATTTAGTAAACTTGCAAATATTATTAATAAAAAAATCTAACATAGATAGTTGTCGGATAAAAGTGAAAAATGTAACTATTAAAAGATCTCATATTTTGATATTAATGGAAAAATCTAATTTAGTTCCAAATTAACATATGTTACAACAAATACTATAGTATAATTTATATTGAAAAAAAAAAACATTTTTTACGGTGATTTTCTATGAAAACCAAGGTAAACTGTATAATTTAAATTTATTATGTAACAATTAAATATCATGATAGTTTTTTTAAACCAACATAGTTTCATTTTTTGTAATAATTACATATCATGTCAGTTTTTAAAAACCAACATATTAATTATGTCTATAAATAATTGGAGCACATATGCATTATTTTTGGAGCCTAAATTGGGTCGAGAAATAGAGCCGGGAGCCAAATAGTGATAAAATGTAAAGTATATGGGGTTATAGCGCAAAGAATGAAGAAATATGGTGTAAAGTGAAAAAACAGAGAACGTTTGGAATTAAAGTACGATAAGGCGTAAAGTACATGGAGTCATATTGCAAAGTTTATGAAAAAGGCCAAGGATGCATTTGGCAGCATAGTATGGAACAAAATATAGAAAAGTCGAGGGGTCTGCCTAGGCCGTAGCCCTGGGCGGCGATCCTGGCTCTTGATCTTGGCTCACTTGCAAACCTCGTGGGGGCTAAGCAAACCACTCCCAAAGTCCACAGTCGTGGAGCTTTTCAGCCCCTCGCTGAGCAGTCTTGGTCGTCCATTAGCGGCCGAGAAGGATTGCCCGAGTATTTGGCAGATTGCTCGGACGAACTACCCATTGTATGGTGAGGTGGCAGGGTGGGGGTGCACGCATGATATGCGTGGGGAAATGTTTAGTAGGAAAGCCCAACACCAAGTGGGAGTGTTGGACACGCATGTGGTTAAGGAGGACGGGATGTTGTGATTCGTGCAACTATCCATGACATGCGACCTTGGGATTAGTATAAAATCGGGGGTGGTGTTTGTTACAAACCATCATCATCAGCTCTTCTTCTTCTCTTGAGTATTAAACCCTATCAATCCAATACATTTTTCATACTCTTTACCCGATATCAAATCAGTTTTATAGTGAGTTCGGTCTAATAAAAATTACCGATTACTAACTATTTCAAAACATGCCATCAAATCACTTTTAGATGATATACTTTTAAATTTACAAATCACCTTTGGGCGTGTTGTATTATAAAACTAAAGCATATGCATCTTGATCTTTTCATGTGACAAGTTGACTAGATCAGTGTTACATAAAAACAAATTAGGGTGACCAGCTAAGTTTCATAGCACACGCTCCTATAGTATGTCCATGTGACAAGTTGATGAGATCCAGGTTAATAAATTTAGTTAATAAATATTAAAACCTTTAAACCATTTTTTTTATTTTCAAGGGCAACGATGAATGTTGAATTAATTATATCAAATACATTTTTTATTTTTTTTTATTATTTACAAGAAAATTTGTATTTACTACTTGAAAGTGTGTTATGAGTAAAATTTATTTTTATGATTCTAGCCAATAAAGAGCTTCAAACAAAAAAAATCAACTTAAATTATCCATAACTGATTAATTCAAATAAAAAAAATTAAATTTAAAACTTTATAATTATCAAGTTAACACCAACTTAACTAAATTGTCCCGTACATTTTCTAGTCAACTCTTATTAAAACTTTATCATTAAATGAATATTGAGTGACAATCTGGCCACATGACAAGTTGACGAGGGTGCAAAGTTCGACAACCTCATAGCTTTATTTATATTCGAAGTAGAAAACTTCGTTAATTTCTTTTCCCAAAAAAAAAAAAAAAAAAAACGCTTTCTTTCTTTCTTTCTAGCTTCTTCTTCTTCTACCAACAACTCCATTTCATTCTTTCTCTACTTAGAAAAAATCAATTTGATTACACACATTCCACAGTCACAGTTGCAGAGCAGAGTAGTATAAGGATATATGGTGAGTAGGAATTGAAGTTTATTAGAATCATCAGATCAGATATGAACGCGTATTTAGGATATTAATTATTAATTAATTAATTATTTGGTTTGGGTTTTATGTAATTTTAGATGAGAGAAGCACAGGCAGATTAAGGCTTTTCCTTTGGTGTATCTCCCACTGCACCAGTTCTTTCAATACATTCATAACTTGGATTGTATTGTTGTTGAGATCGATAAGATAGATCAAAGTTTGTGCGCAGTTACAAAGGTAAGCCCTTAATTAGCTTTCTATCTAAAATAATACGGCGTAATATATAGTTTCGTTTGTGAACTTCTTTCTTTCCTTATTTGCTTAGTTTGTTCTCTCCATAGCTAGCTTGCTCTATATGAAAATAAAAAAACAAAACAAAACAGAACTATTTTGACCTACGAACAATTTTGCCTTATTAGACTCCACTATCCGTAATTCAAGTTAAAATTATCCAAACAAAAATACATAATATGAATGCTGTTTTGGACCACCTTCACAATGGAAGGTGGATTTGGTCCATGATAAAACATTTTTAAAATTACTATCTTTCACTTTTACTTTTCTATTTATTAAGAAGAAGATTTAATATTTCCTAAAAAGTAAAAACTTTTTCTTTTTTTTTTTTTTTTTGAAAAAAAAGTAAAAACTTTAATATTCATTTATATTCTCTTTGTGTTAACACTCATCTCTTTTCGTCATGACCTTTATTAAGTGTTTTGCCTCTCATAATTTTATCACTTTCTTTGTACTTTTATTCTGATTGATAAAAAATGTTGAATATATTTCTAATCAAACCCTGTAATCGTAGACATAATACAAGCTTTTCGAGATCAGAAAGATGCCAAACATCTTTAATCCAGATAATGATATAGTTGTGGGTTTCAAGGAGGAAGAAGAAATAATCATAGCTCAGCTTACTCATGGGTCAAAGGAGAGAGAAGTTGTTTTAATTTCTGATATGGGCGGATTGGGGAAGACAACTTTAGCCAGGAGAGTGTATGAGGGGAAAAAAATATTCAACCACTTTGACAAGCGTGCGTGGTGTACTGTTTCTCAAGAATATGATTGCAAGGACTTATTGGACAAAATATATAGTCAAGTATATGGTAGTGAGATAAAGATGGGCAGTAGTAGTGTAGTTGAAGGTGTATGTGGCAGTGAGATAAAGATAGGCAGTAGTAGTGTAGCTGAAAACCTTCGCAAAAGTTTGATGGGAATGAGATACCTCATAGTGTTGGATGATATTTGGAGTCTAGAAGCATGGGAAGAGTTGAATAGAGTTTTTCCCTCATGTGACAATGGAAGTAGAATTGTTTTAACAAGCAGACAAGAAAGTGTGGTTTCTGATGCCAAACGTATTCATCTTCCTTTCTTCACTATTGATGAGAGTTGGGAATTATTGCAAATGAAGTTATTTAAAGGGAAGGGATGTCTTGAAGAGCTTGAAAATGTTGGAAGAGAAATATCTAAAATATGTGGGGGATTACCCTTGACAGTTGGTTTGATGGCGGGTCTTCTTGAAAAAGTTGAAAAGAATGAGCAAATGTGGTGTGAATTTTTGTTTACTTTATACTCATATGTTACATTTAGAGACAGAATACAAAGCAATGATGCGATAGCGCTTAGTTACAAATATTTATCAGATCATTTGAAACCATGCTTACTTTATTTTGCTGCATTCCCAGAGGATGAAGTAATCCAAGTTTCGAAACTAATAAAACTATAGATATCTGAAGGATTCATCATAGGAATGACAGAGAAAGGGAGAGTAGAAGATGAGGCAGAGGATTACTTAAACGATCTGGTTTGCAGTAACCTAATTATGGTGTCTGAAAAGGAGTATGATGGTCACATCCTATCATGCAGGGTTCATGATTTGGTACGTGACTTTTGCTTAACAAAAGCTAGAGAAGATATTTCCTTGGAGGTAATTAATATGGAAAAGAAGTGGGATCAAACTCTGAATTTTACCCCACATCGAATATGTTTTCATATGCATGGGACATCTAGTATCGCTTCTGAATTGGTACCATGGAATTCTTCTATTCACACAGTTTTGGTTTTCCATAGTTATGAACACTCTTATAATTTCTCATGGATTGCTAAAAAATTTGAACATCTCACAGTCTTGGATTTAGAGGCAATCTCGGTGTACCCGTCAATTTTGTCTGAAGTTAACTCACTAATTCATCTGAGGTATCTAGCTCTCAAATTACATAGAGATGAAGATGATCATGCAGATGATGTCTCACCATTATCACTAGGGAATCTTAAGTGTCTCATAACATTAGAGTTGAGATCGTAACAGGAGCATTTCCCAATTTTTTTTTTGAATATGAGTAGATTGAGACATATGATTATTAGTGGTGCCAGTTGTGATAAGTCTTGCCTGGAGAAATCAAGCTCAGATATGATTGAAGCAATTTCTTATTCAGAAGACCTACAAACCTGGGTTTCGCGATGTCATCTCACTCCAATGCATGAAGATTTATTGAGAAAGTTTCCCCGTCTCAAAAAATTGAGTTGTAATGTCTCAAGTTCTGAAGGCTTTCCTGAAATTGACTTTCTCCATCATCTTGAAAATCTTGAGTTATCCAGTAATTTTGAAAGCTTCCACTCAGCAAGTTTCCATCAAGTATTAAGGAAATACGTTTGAATTTTATTACTCTTTCGGTGTCTGCAATTTCAACAATTGCACAGCTTCCCCGTCTTGAGAGCCTAATACTATTTGATTGCAGGTTTGAGGGCATATGGATTGTGGAGGAGGAAACCATATTCTCCAAACTCAAAATCCTCCAACTAATTTTACTTAATATTGGAATTTGGGATATTAGCAATGCTGCTGAGTCCTTTCCTTGCCTTGAGCAATTAGTTTTGGGATATTGTCGGAACTTACTACCTATGCCTTCTAGTTTTGATGATGTTTTAACATTGAAAAAGATTACTGTGACCAATTGCAATGACGATGTTAACAGTTGGGCAAAGAACATCGAGGACAGTTTTCAAAAATAAAAAAAAAAATAAAAAAAAAATCTCTATCTCTAAACGTCAGATGGCAAGCAATTATCGAAACCTAACGCCGTGCGGCGTGATGCCCACACAGCCTTGCGTAGGAATCCACGTTTGACTCGTGAGTCGTGACGAGTCGTGATTAGAGCCGTTAACGAACTCTTATTATTTGTATAATCGTATTGAATACGGAATGTCAAACTATATATACCACAAACGCCCAAGGATTTTTGACATTTTTTAATACGGAGTATAATTCAAGGGGATTTTTTATAATAATAATAATAATCTATATCTATAATCTGCACAGGATATAGGAAATGAGCAACTCAATGTCGAGATACTCGGTAAGTGAAATTAACTAACTTAATTTTTTACTTTAATTTTCTCATTATCATTTTTGACTTAGTGTTTAAATTGGCGTGTTTGTACAATATAATGAATGCAAAATTGAATTATATTATGAGTCATTGATATAAAAACTTTCATCATAACATGGCTTTTTCATATTGTTCTCTCATGATAGTGTATGTACAAATCACTTTTTTTTTATGTGGTACAGAATAGATTTAGGATCATATTTTAAAGAAAAAAATTTATATTCTCTTACTAAGTTTGCATTGAACACTTTCTAGACAAAACATGCCAAATGCATTTTTACTTTTAGTGTGTCGAGTCCTACTAAATCTCTTTTCTTGTTTATTGAAATGATTGACAGAGCAATCTGGGATAGACCCTGAGCATGAGCTAATACTCAAATTTCTTCTACACCCCGTGAACGCGAAAATCTGATAGCATGTTCTCTAAAATAAAAAGAGAAAGAATGAGGAGAAAGAGACCAGGAGTGTGACCAAAGTGATGCATAGAGTAATCACAACTTGATATTACTTTTATTTTTAAATTTGAATAATAATATTAATATTTCTCTAGTGTAACTCTTTTCTTTATATTTACTCTGTACAAGCATTATATTCGAATATAATACTTAGAATCCTTCTTGTTGAGCATATAATATATAAACATAAATGTGCATTCCAACTATCAGCTTAGGCTTTTAGTTGGATGGAGCACATAATTCAATTTGGTATCAGAGCCATGCAAAGGTCATGGGTTCGAATCTCCGATTGGCCCGCACACGTGAGGGGCGTGTTGAGCATATTTGTCCGCACACGTGAGGGGGCGTGTTGAGCATACAATATATAAACAGCTTAGGCTTTTAGTTGGATGGAGCACATGATTCAATTCTTCTGCTGAAATATTTGAGTGTATAAAGCATAATTTTAAATAGAGTTAATTTCTTTTTTGGTCCTAAACTTATTAAACGTTCGACAATGTTCCAACTCCTTGTTAAGTCTCCGTGAAACTAAAGGGCATTTTTATCCTTTCCAGTGTTCTTCTTCATCTATGTTTTGCGCATCGCGCATAAGAAAAACTAGTTATACATATACATATCAATATATTCCGAACATGAAAATCTATTTCATACAATACCTTTAAAAAAGATCTATACAATTTGTAATCACTTGATTATAATAATAATATTTTTTTTTTTTAACTTTTGGTTGTCAGTTTACTCAAATAATTAAATTAAATTTTAAATTTTGTTACTCTCACTAAAATTTAATTTTTTTTGTTGGTGATGCCATTTTAAATCTTTTGAATTAAATTTAGTAAACTTGAAAATATTATTAAAAAAAAAATCTAAGATATATAATTGTCGGATAAAAGTGAAAAATGTAACTATTAAAAGATCTCATATTTTGATATTAATGGAAAAATCTAATTTAGTTCCAAATTAACATATGCTACAACAAATACTATAGTATAATTTATATTGGAAAAAAAAACACTTTTTTTAGCGGTGATTTTCTATGAAAACCAAGGTAAAATGTATAATTAAATTTATTATGTAACAATTAAATATCATGATAGTTTTTTAAAACCAACATAGTTTCATTTTTTTGTAATAATTACATATCATGTCAGTTTTTAAAAACCAACAGATGCATTGTTTTTGGAGCCTAAATTGGGTCGAGAAATAGAGTTGGGAGCCAAAGAGTGATAAAATGTAAAGTATATGAGGTCAGAGCGCAAAGAATGAAGGAATGTGGTGTAAAATGAAAAAAATAGAGAAAGTTTGGAGCTAAAGTACAGTAAGGCGTAAAGTACAGGGAGTCATATTGCAAAGTTTATGAAAGAGGCTAAGGATGCATTTGGCAGCATAGTATGGAACAAAATATAGAAAATTCTAGGGGTTCGCCTAGGCAGTAGCCCTGGGCGGCGACCCTGGCTCTTGATCTTGGCTCACTTGCAAACCTCGTGGGGGCTAAGCAAACCACTCCCAAAGTCCACAGTCGTAGAGCTTTTCAGCCCCTCGTTGAGTAGCCTTGGTCGTCCATTAGCGGCGGAGAAGGATCACCCGAGTATTTGGCAGACTGCTCGGACGAACTACCCACCGTATGGTGAGGTGGCAAGGTGGGGGTGCACGCATGGTATGCGTGGGGAAATGTTTAGTAATGTTTATTAGGAAAGCCCAACACCTAGTGGGAGTGTAGGACACACATGTGGTTGAGGAGGACGGGATGTTGTGATTCATGCAATATCCATGACATGCGACCTTGGGATTAGTATAAAAGCGGGGGCGATGTTTGTTCCAAACCATCATCATCAGCTCTTCTTCTTCTCTTGAGTATTGAGCCCTATCAACTCAATACATTTTTCATACCCTTTACCCGATATCAAATCAGTTTTATAGTGGGTTCGGTCTATTAAAAACTATTGATTACTAACTATTTCAAAACATGCCATCAAACTCCAAAAAACAATTAGGGATTGAAGTGGAACAAACAAACATGTTATGCATTGATACAAATCAAACTAAATTGTATTTGTTGTCCTCTATTGAGATAACATATAACTTACAAGCACCCACTAACAAAAATTGCTTACAAATGCTATCTACACATCACAGCACACCACAGATTATCTGCACTCAAGAATAAATGGCATTCTGTGTATGTTACATCATATGACAGCAGGGGTTCGGGGATCTTCCGAAGAAGGTTGAAATGAGCGAATTTTTATATCATACCTTCTATGCGTTGCGGTTTCATCTGGAATTGTGGAGTCTAATTCATCAGCTACGAGCGGGTAAGCAGAATCATTATCGTAAGCAGTTCCAACACGGTTGCCACATTTTCGACACAAAAGTTTTGTCCTCCTTGGGAAGAAGCCCCATGAGTGCTTGGAAACGAAGTAGGGCATACATCGCACTTCTTTAACCTGCGTAAATCTGCTTTCGTCAATGTATAAGAAAGATATGATCCCTTTCTTGATGCATTTGCTGTACTTGGAACCAATGGTAGAGGTATTGCGACTAGAGGAACAAAGATTTAACTCATATCCACAACACCCGCAACTGTTTGAACAAAAATAACTTTAAGCATAAAGAACAGCACAAAATCAATGACGCGACTTGCAATACAGTGAATCAGTGGTAGCAACATTTTAGTGCAAAAAGTAAGATTGAATTTGAACATCCACAAAAACTCATAACTGTATTGGCAAATGAAACAATTATTACACAAAGCATCAAACTTTACAAATTATTCCATGGACCCTGGTCCAAAAATATCCAATTATATGTCTGCAATTAACATATTATGTGCCTACAGTTAACAAATTATGTACCAATAAGTAAATTGAAGGCACATAATATGTTAAATGCATGTACATAATTTATTAACTACAAGCACATAATACACTAATTGCACATACATAATATGTTAATTGTAGTAGGCACATAATTTATACACTAATTGCACATACATAATATGTTAATTGTAGTAGGCACATAATTTATAACTGAAGGTACATGATATGTTAATTGCACACACATAATTTGAATGTCGTTTTGGATCAAGTCCACAATACAGAGTTGACCCTGGTCCATGGTATGTTGTATAACAATTGCAAACTTTATCAACAGCCTAATAACAAATGATTTAGTTGCGCATTTGTGAAATATTATACAATTTTTTCCATTCAATCAAAATTATTTAACACAATCCATTGAAGGATTTGTTGGATTAGTTAATGATTTGAAAGGATCCATTTTGACATTAAAGCTTGTTGGTTTTCCGACTCATTCAAGAAAACACATTCTGTAAAGCAACATCCTGAATTGACAATATTTTTAAAATGTCCCTTCCATTGTACTAAATGAAAATCTGAAGCAGAAGACAACTTTCATTAATATTACATCTCAATTGCTACTTTTTGGGAACAGTCTATTTATATGAGTCTGTGTATAGGGAAAGAAGATGAAAGAGAACTTCTGTATAAGTTTCCTAGAATTCACATTTTAAAATATTAAACGGAAGAAGAATGATTCAGATGTTGATAGTTTTAGTGACTGGACTAAAGGAAATTGGAAAACACTGAGCCTTAATGGTATCAACATTTAAAAGTTTCAACAGCTCATGATGGCAACCAGTAACATGGAAACCAAAATGAATGGTTTCAGCAATTAGTAGTTCGGAGGTTTTGAGTGTTTCTGCTGTGTGAACATAAACACAGAAATGAAGTCAAAAAGAAGATCAGTAAAGCGTGACACGTCAGGTTTCAAGATGCTTAGCTTATACAATTCTTGCAGATAAAATTGGAAAAATACTTTAGCAGACTTGGTTATAGTATAGATGGCCAATACATGAAGATTAACAGCAGCATAAAAGTAAAGAAGTACAAAATATATTAAAAGAAACAAGTAGAGAAACAATGGATTTTGGCAAAAATGAAATAAAGTAACTACTCCATATTTAAGAGTGAAACAAATTGCAAAGGGCCAAGAGGAAGAAATAATCAATACATAATCCTATGTCTATTTGAAACAAACACAAAATTAGAAACTACCACTCCAACAGCAAAGGTATATTTATTATTTCCTATAGCTCTAGCCAGAACAACAAATATAATTGCCACTCTGTCAACACCTGATTCACACAAAAGTAGGAAAGCTTAATCAAAGGGATGGAGACAATCAAGTTTTATGATGATTAGTGTTATGGATTGAAATAATCCATCAACACGATTAGCATAAAATTGGGGAATAGAAATAGCATAATTATTGTTCTTACTTAATTTATAGATTCTATGAGACTATAAATAAGAGACTTTTCCCTAAGGCAAAGGTATCCAATGATCTTTCTAAGTTTATAGCTCTTGGAGTTGGATAGAAAATACTTCTGTTGGAGGGTGAATTCGCGGCAGCCCTTGTTGTTCTTCTTTTTCTCCCATATTTGGAATTCTAAATACAACTTTCTTCATTGGACATTCTGTCCTGTCTCTTTACTCTTAACACAATTTAATCCAAAATGCTCTGATTTCGTGGACATTTCACCAAAATTTACTCTTATGAATGTGAGGGCATTTGGGGTATTTTGAATTAAATTTGGTCAATTTGGAAAAGTTGGAAGACTACATTTGATCAAATTATTAGTTGACTAAATATAAAAATAATTAACTCTAGGACATCAGCACTAAAGCCTTGACCACTTATTGTTGACCTTCTATTAGTGTTGGTTGAGTTCTAGTTGGCCAACATCCTGTTGGCCACTAACACTCAGCTGCTTAAGTGCTTGGCTTCCAATAAGCTAATTTTAGTTGTCTAAATTCTAGTAGGTTGGCCAACCCATTAGTCAATGTTCCTATTACAAGAGATTTGCTTCGCAAAAATGTCAAATCACAATCAATGGCATCAGCAAGCCAACTTTTGCCTTGCAAAAATGTCACTTCACTATGAGCATTGACTCCAAAAACCTAAAAATAATACAGACAAATAAGTATGGCCCAGATAATCCGTAATACTATCTTGTCCTGTATAATCCTTTTTTTTTTTTAAATAAATTGTCCTGCATAATCTAATAAAGGTTCATTGCCTATAATCAACTCCTTTTACTGGAGGAAGCATTTTTCACTCCCCACTTGTATATATATACAAATCACAATACAAGGATATGGTGAAAGGGTATGGTTGGCTATCCCAAGGACAATGAATTTTCCCCACATTTTGTTTCAGTGTAAAACTGATAGTGTTTCTTTATCTTATTTTCATACCCAATTTAGATTGTAATTGCCCAAAATACCACCTCAAGTTTGCACAAGGGAGCATTAGGCATTACCCTTAAAAAGTTTACAAGGATAAGTGAACCAATGCAAAGCTAGAAGGAGACTATTCTAAAGTGGGGAATTGACAAGGATAGCACCTTTTGAATAGGCCCGGACAAAAATGGGTATATTTTGAAGCCTATACATTTCAGGTAACTAGTTTAGAAAATGCATTCAATCAAACTTTGTCAAAAACGCATTTCAAAAAACATCTTCATGCTTTTTTCATTTGGCTAAAATATTAAATCCTAGAAATACATCGTATTTTATATTTAGGATTTAGTTTTTATTAAGGCTAAATGCATTTACCAAATGTGTTTGACTCAAAAATTTCTCAAACCCCACACTATTCTTCCATATTGCACTTGCCCAAAAAAAAAAAAGAATCATGCTAGACAATTTCTAACACCATTGCTCGGAAAATGGGGTATTGTTAGAGTAAAGATACTGGACAAAATGTTCAATGAAGGAAGTTGTATTTAGAATTCCAAATATGGGAGAAAAAGAAGAACAGACAAGGGTTACTGCAAAGGCACCCTCCAACAAAGTATTTTCTGCACAGCTCCAAGAGCTATAAACTTAGAATGATAATTCGATGCCTTTCTCCTAGGGAAAGGTCTCTTCTATTTATAGTCTCATAGAACATGTAAATTAAGCATAGAATCAGGGAATAGAAATAGCATAATTATAGATTCTATGAGACTATAAATAAGAGACCTTTCCCTAGGAGAAAGGCATCCAATGATCATTCTAAGCTTATAGCTCTTAGAGCTGGGCAGAAAATACTTCTGTTGGAGGGTGCCTTCTTCTTCTGTTCTTCTTTTTCTCCCATATTTGGAATTCTAAATACAATTTTCTTCATTGAACATTTTGTCATGTATCTTTACTCTAACAACACCCCATTATCCAAGCAATGATGTTCATCAGCCTAATAGCCAACAGGATGTGACCAAACCAAGCAACAAAGTCCTAATATTTAATCCCTCCTGCCAAATAGCATATTATTTCTCCCAAGTAACCCTCAATCAATGCGGACTATGAAGCATACCAGGGTTGACACAGAAAAAAAAAAATTCTATTTGTAATTAACCAAAATAATTAGAAAAGTATACCCAACTGTTAAATAGAAGTTCTGCTGAAATAAAAGATACAATATATATCGTAATGAAAGAAAAATCAGTACCTTCAGATAGAAAGAAGCATAAGATAGAATGAAATTAAAGGAAAATAAATTTTTTTTTTTTAAAAAAAAAAAAAAAAAAGAAGAAAAGAATAGAGCATACCTATAAGTGACATCTCTCAGGGAAGAAGAGGCAAATGAGGGATTTTTCTGAAAATCAAGATGATGCCCTTTAGGAGTTTCCATATATGCATTCATATACGCGATTCTAGCTTCTCATTTGCAGTACTACCGCGGCGATCAGTGAATGTAAAGAAGACTTTGTGGCTAATTACCCATCGTTTCCGGCGGAGTGGCTGGACTATGACGGCAAAATGCGGATGATCACCTTGCCCTGTTCAAAGGGTAAAGTATTGGACTATTGGTCAAAGTGATCTTTGTTTAAAATGTGTAAAATCTAAGAAGACATGGGTCGCGATGGTTAGTCCGTTACGGGGAAAATTGGCAAATTATGCTATGGACCGGGTCCACCTTGCAAGGTAGACCCATGTTCGTATTCACAATTTAAAAAATCTATTTTTACAATTTTAAAATTTAATATACAAAATTACATTATTCAATATTCATAATTTTTAAACTCTATATTCACAATTTTGTTATATAGATTCAAAAATTGTGTTATACTATTGAATATAGAGTTATTTAATTGTGAATATAGAATTTTAAAATTGTGAACATATAATTTTGAAATTGTGAACATATAGTTCTGTAATTGTGAATATAGAGTTCAAAAATTATGAATAAAGAGTTTAAAAATTGTGAACATATTTGAACATAGAATTCTAAAATTTATGAACATAGAATACTAAAATTATGAACATGGACATGGGTCCATGGGGTAATAACCGAGGAAAATTATTGCCTTCCATCACAAGATTTTAAATTTGATTCCAGTAAATGCTACATATTGAATTGAACAGTATACTATGATCCAATCTAAATTAATTTATCTTTGCTAACTAAGGGTGTGTTTAAAAACATAAAAATGATTTCTAAAAAATGAATCATTTTTTAAAAATTATTTTTATTGTTAGTGTTTGGTTTATTTTTCATAAAATGAGTACAATTGTATAATTCATTAGTGTATTATAAAAAAACACAATGCATATCTCTGGTCTCTGGAATTGAAAACCATATGAGAACTGATTTCGGAAAATTAGAGCTTTGGTTTTCGTCGAAAATCGGAGCTCTGGCTTTGGCACAGGTCACCGAAAACCAATTTCTAGTGGTGGGCAAAAAGGTAAAGAAGTTGCAGTTTCTTTTTGGTAGGAAGAAGACGAATAAGTCAAGTTATGAAAGATGAAGAAGCAATGCAAGAGAGGAAATGGGAATCTTGCATAATTGACTTTGTTTTTTCTTTGACCGAAAATCAATTTCCATTGACTCTCATTTTCCTCCCATTGTCAAACATGAAGAAGCAATGCAAGAGAGGAAATGAGAATCTTGCATAATTGACTTTGTTTTTTCTTTGACCGAAAATCAATTTCCGTTGACTCTCATTTTATTCTCATTGTCAAACACTAACACAGCCTAAGATCAAAGTGCAAGGTTTACTCAGTACACATTCTCGAGTGGTTTAAAATGTGCATGTTTATGTAAAAAGTTTGACTGGAATTATTAACAATTTAATTTTTTATTTTTATAATATTAAGTTTAGTATTGGACTGTAAATAATGTTACTGGGATATCGTTATGAATATAGTAAGTAGTAAGCAAAGAATAAACGATTATATTGGTATGGTTCTTGGTACAATATTTGAACTTGTCGACTATGCTTGTCATAGAGGCACAATATTTATACTAGCTAATTAATATGGTCTAATAAGTGCAACTGCTCCGATCCATACAAGTACAATGACTTTATAATACTCCGTAATTGAAACCTTAATATGGTCTAATAAGTGCAATGAGACCTTAATGCATTGCTCCTTCATAAAGGCGTTACTCTATGTGCAATGCCTCATACTTATCCAATTATTTTATCGCCCCTCATACTTTGTCAGCACAATGCCTCAACCATTTTAGACTTGAGGTTGAGCTTTGCCCGAGTCCTGAGCTTAGTCTACTCGGGGTCCGACTCCTCTATGTGCAACAGCAATAATAATAAATAATTTAAAAAAAAAAACACAAAAAGGTGATGAGTTGTTGAGGACCATCCTTGGCCATGGGATAATAAGGCTTCGCGAAACATGGAGATCACGTCCATCCTCGAATATTTTAAGTTACATACGTCTCAACTGCAAAGCAAGCATTCGAGTCCATCCTTAGCTACTTTGGTTAGGTAAGTACATCGATCGCAAATTCCTCGACACCGAGTTGGGACATGTTTTAGTATTGTCATATATTAAATATTTAATGCCCGTAAGGGCTGTTCAAGTGGCAGAGCGGGCTTGACTCTGGCCGTGAGGCCAGGGATCGAATCCCCCTGCTAACTTGGGCATTCCGGCCAGCTATGGGAAACCTAGGCTGATTTACATCCCTGTGGGCCTTTGCCGGTAGGTTCATGGGGCGAGTGTTTGCCTGAAACTCAGTACTGAGCGGTAGGGATTTGACTCGATAAACCCAATATATTAAATATTTAACCAAGTCAAACAACTAATGGACAAACAAGTCAAAAATAGCTAATAAGCTAATGTTACCAAATATGACCATAAATATTTGGTAACAATACTATCTTATCATGAGTTTTGTTATTCATCTGCTTACTTGCATGCCAATAAGAAAAGCAGAGTTAGCAGAATAACTTATTTTATGAATTATATGCTTATGGAACTATTTTGACGTGAGAATTTTAATCTAGTTACTAGAGGACCAACTTTAATTTGTTGCTTTGCAACTGTATTCTTCAAATTTGTCATTTTTCTCTCTACTTGATAATATCCCAAATGAAATATCAAACTCCGTATATAATTTAAGCTCATCATCTCCAAATTACGATTACAGATGTATAACTCACTAAGAAACCGCAGACAATAACAATAAATATCGCACATCTCAATTCTCAAGTATCATAAAATCTTTTCCAGGGGTGAAGGGGGATAAGTTAACCTATAGGAAATTAAACAAGTAAAAAAAGGGTTCTTTTTTGTTACTCTTTCCTATGTATTTTTATAGTCACCTATTTTGCTACAAGGTTAGATGCCTCCTCATCCATGAATGCTTGGACATATTACACTTTATCCTCTAACTTCTCACTTACAAGGGGAAGAAGCTCCATCTTATTCCTGGGGGTGCGTGGTGTTCGGGGAGTGCGTGGTGTCCGAGGTGTTCCGGGTAGCTGTTGGGAGAGCATGTGCCTCACATACCCGTAGAATGTACACCCGATGAGAGTCACCCCGCATCCAAAAGCATTCAGCGCTGAAATCGGGTTCTGGAAAATCAGCCATGAAAAAGTTACAGCAACTGCGACCTGTAAAAGTTTCGGATATCAGAAAAGATGGAGTGAAAGGGGGCACCAATACTTTTATGTTTAGAACTTAGATATCGTTAAAATTTCTTGGCTA
>CM008339.1:33303115-33315421 GCA_002525835.2 Ipomoea batatas
AACTTTTAAATTAACCACTTTTAGTCCTCCGACTTCGATGGCACCGCCACTTTTAGTCCTCAACTTTTAAATCAACCACATTTAGTCCTCTTACTTTTTGTTTCTAGCCACCTATGGTCCTTCCTTTACAATTAGACATCTAATGTCATTTTCTCAAGGGCAATTCAGTCATTTCATAATTAATGTATTAATAAGTATTATGTTTCCTCATCAGAATAATTGAAGAAACCCTATTCTCCACTCTCCTTTGTTAACACTAAATTTTGGACCAAATAACTGAATTGCCCTTGAGAAAATGACATCAGATGTCCAATTGTAAAGGAATGATCATAAGTGGCTTGAAACAAAAAGTAAGAGGACTAAAAGTGATTGATTTAAAAGTTGGGGAGTAAATGTGGCAGTGCCATCAAAGTTAGAGGACTAAAAGTGGTTAATTTAAAAGTTGAGGACTAAAAGTGGCGGTGCCATCAAAGTCGGAGGACCTCCACTGGTATTTACTCACAAATCTAAATTGAATACACCCACGTAATTAAGTTTTACCAACTCATCAATTGTCATCAATATTACATTACGAAGAATTGATTTATTTTAATAGAAAAATGGTTAGGACATGATTTTTATTTTTGATTATACCTATTTACAACAATACTCATATTTACGTACTACTTTTATCACAAGTTGAAAATACTCATTTTTATTATATTAAAAATAATTATTTTTATTTTATATTAATTAATTTTCATATTTAAAAAATAAATTAATTCTATACTTATTCTAATTTTAATTTTAAGCATTAATTTAATCGTGCAATACGCGTATTATGACTAGTTTACTATAAGAACAAATTTTCTTTTTAAAAATATCATTTGACTTAATTAATATTATCACCTCTTAAAATAAACAAGTCCCATACCAGGCCAATCAAACGCATACTATATACAATATTAATTAATCATGAGTATTATTTACCAAAAAAAAATAATCATGAGTATCTGTAATAATTTAAGTTTTTAAGAGAGATTCCTTTTTATCTCATTTTACTTATTCCATTTATCATAACTCATAAGTGACCAAATTAACTTTCGAATTTCACTTTCTTTTTATTTTTAACATTTGTTATAAAATTTAAACTTGATGGTATTTTATTTTTTTTGGGTGTTTAGAAAAGTATATATATTTTCCCTTGTCTCATTTCACATATTTTTGAGTACTACTGACTCGTCAATATCACCTCCATTGAGGCTCGAACTCACTTCCTTCCATATGGGAGTGCAACCGAGTGTCACTAGATCACAAGGTCGTAGCCTCATTTCACCTATTTAATTACTCTTCAATGACCAAATAATTTATTTTATTTCATTTATTTTCTTTAACAATTTTTATATAATTTTTAAATTTAAATTTTTGTATTTGATAGAACTTTTATTATAGTTTTTAAATGTATACATTTATTCATTATTACTAATTATTATTTAATACAAATAAATTGTTAATAATTAATTTATACTCCCTCCGTCGCATTTTATGTGTCTGGTTCGGTTAATGAAGCTTGACTGAAGTTATTTTTAATTCAATTTTTCATAATATTAGGTTTAGTATTAATATACAAAATTTATATATTTAGAAAGTACACTAAAAGCACTATTAAATACAAAAAAATCAAATTTAAAAATAAGTAAAAAAAATACTAAAGAAAATAAACAAATAAGAAAGAGTTGGTTTGACCAATGAATAGTAAGTATGACAGATAAAATGGAACAGAGGGAGTATAAAACAATAACAAAACAAGAAAAAAAAAAAGCTACATAAAACATGACAAAGTTATATTGTCTAGTTATTAGAAGCAGTTGAATACCCTCTAACACTCCAAAACAGTGATGCAAAAATCTCGCCTAGCGTATCTCCATAATCGGTGGTCTAGGCGGTCGGCCAGCTAGGCAACTGACTAGGTTGCCTAAGCGTTGTTTAGGTTGCCTAGGCTCTGACCGCCTAGGCTTCCTAGGCACGGACTAAGCCGCCTAGTCGGTTGGTTAGCTATTTTTTTTAAATTGGGTTATTTCACTCAAAATGACATCATTTTGAGCGAAATAACCATAAATTGTTCAAACTCTAGATGCATTTTAGGCTAATATTTACCGAGTAATATTTTATTATTAACTATTCCAGTATTAATTAGTTTATAAGCATCAAACATTAAAAAATAAAAAAAATTAAACAAAGTTTAGTAAAATAAAAAATACGTGTGCGCCTAGCGATTTTTTCAACCATGCTCCAAAACAAAACAAAACAAAACAAAAAACAAAAACAAAAAATCGAACCTAAAGAAAATATTTGTAGGAATTTAATTTCCCAATAAATTTTCATATAGCTAAATCAATAAAATCTGCATGTATTTAAGCTCAAAATTTTTAATTCATAGGTTCATATTATTGTATTTTCTTATAGTGTGGTGGGTTATCAAAGATGTGGAGACCAAATTATGAATTTTTAAAATTAGTCATTATTTAATTTGCACTGGGATTCTTCTCTGATGTATATATTTAAAATTGTAAATATATTGAGTTAATCATGGTTAAGCTTGCTAGCTGCTCTTCAAATTAAATAGACTCAAGGTGAAGTCACGTCTTAGCTTCCACCGACTATATAATATTTGTCATTAACAATTCTAAAAATATATATTAGAGTGAGACAAACGTAACGCACCAATTAAGAAAAAAAACAAAGAATAAATAAAATGAGTGAGATGCGTCAGGTGATTGGTGGTAAGGATATGTAACAGGGGCGGGGGCATGCCGCACACGAGAGAGAAGACATGGGTCATGCTGTCAATCAACACATTACTAATTTAACCAATTAACCATACATCACATTTGGAGTATCTATATGTATACTCAAAGAGTCAAAGCTAAGCTTGCATTATACAAGCATTCCAAGAGCCTACTATTATTATTATTAATATCCAATATAGTCATCGACTATAGTGGTTTTACTCAATTTAATCTTAGATGACTTTTTGTGCTCAATCTAGTCCTCGACTTTGATGGTTTTACCCAATTTAGTCATTTATTAAAAATCTTGTCAGTTGACAGTTAGAAATAGGGTCATAATGGTAATTTCTCATCCTTGATCCCATTTAGGATGATTCTTTCTTCTTCCCCTTATTAAGATCCACGCATAAATGTAAATTATCATAACCAAATATTTATTTGCTATGTATTTATTTATTTAGGGTTGAAGTTGATTTGGTACGAAAATTTACATTTATACGTGGATCTTAATAAGGGGAAGAAGAATGAATCATCAGAAAATGGGATAATGATGAGAAATTACCATTAGGGCCCTATTTCTAACCATCCACTACCAGAATTTTTAACAAATGACTAAATTGGGTAAAACCATCAAAGTCTATGACTAAATTGAGCACAAAAAGTCATTTAGGACTAAATTGAGTAAAACCACTATAGTCGATGACTATATTGGGTATTAACTCTTATTATTATTATTATTATTATTGAGGTAATTTTGTCTTTTAAATATTGCTTATTTGCTTATAGCATTTCTATTACTTGCTCACAAAGTCTATTTCTCTGACAAACCAAATTATGGAATGAAATTCCTATTCTATTATTTGTTTATTCAATTTCCTATTGAATATGATTCATATATATCTCTCAAAATGTATTCTCTAAACCATGTAAACATTTAAACCAATCAAACACATAACATGTGGTAAGCATTAACTTTACTAACCTCAAGCCATAATTTCTTATTGATGGCGTTTGAGTAGTCACATGTCCTACAACAAACTGCAACACTCCTCGAACTACTACCAAAGAATTAACGTGAACATGGTAGTTTATTGTGGTATTTTCTCTCACTTCCACTCTGTGCTCTAGGTGATGTATAAGTTGTTAACTTACTAGCGAGAGACTCAGGTATCCATTATAACTACATCCTACCAATATATGTAATTGATCGAATATTCCTAAGTTATATATTATTGACCAAACTCATTAATTATAAAAGGCTCACCCAATATATAACTTAATATTATTAATATAGGGTGTCTTTGGTTCATGGGCTTCCACGTCATGAATGTGAATCAAAATATCAATGTATTATGAAAAAGTTACTTTAAATCTGATAATGTAAATACGCAGATAGACGGTCAAAATACTGTCAAAGTACTCTTATTGATAATAGAACGGATACAATATAGTTATCTTAATCAGTAATTCAGTCTACGTGACAGTAGGTCAGAGGCTCCGAGCTACTTAGCTATTTATCAGGGGAAAACAACCAAAAGTCTTCCACTTAGCATTAAATGTGATATTTATAGGGTGTCGGGAGACAAGTGCCGGTCATATGGCATGATGACAGCGTGGCGGCCATGCATGGGGCTAAACGCAGGCCCACTCCTCGTGGTCCAAATGTCAAGTGATTACGGGTAATATGATCAAGGGATAACCACACGGGAATGAGCTCGGTCCAGGCAATCCGAGTACCCACGAGGGATGGGCTCCGATAGGCTTTCTCATGCAAATCGGTCCCGGTTAAGTTGACGGGATAGATCGGTCAAGATTTAAACAGTATGAGGTCAGCTCGGCCAGGTTACCCGGTATAAGCTCCGATCATTGTACGCTTGGAGTAGCCCGGGGAATAATTCTCGTCGAAATCGCTTATTGATATCAATGTATTGCATTTTTTATTTTAAAAATATAATTTATCATTAATAGTTGTTGGTTATTGTGGTGTTTATATTTATTTAATTTTTATTTAAATTTATATTTTTAATATCAACATAACTGCCTAGAGTCTGACATATGAATTGACTATTTGCTTAAGAGACACACACATATTATTAACACCTTATGTTTATTATATTTTTAATATTGAATTATTTTTAACTACAAAGTATTTCTTTATAATTATAACAATATTAATAATAAAACAAAGAATACTAGTTAAAAAATAATTTATAATAACACAACGATAACAATAAACTATAAAAATATTTAAATATATAAGTACTCCGTAAATAACACATTTATACTTATGCCCTTATACATCATTTTACATGTAATCAACAAATTGACCAAACACTTTTCTATAACCAAGTAATACTATCAGATGGTCAAAATAGCTGACCCAATAAGCTATCAGCTAACAACCAATAATTGTCAAATACCGCCTTTAAAATTATGTTGTATATCAACTGATCGAGTAGAAGTGTCAAACTAACGAATTAGTCCGAATTGAATCCAGTCCAGGAACAACATGTTTGGCTTGGCCCAACCGACCCATTTGCTACACTGGGCGAACTAGGACTAGCCCGTTTTATACTACGGACATGGCCGGACTTTAATTTTTTACCCATAGATCAGGTTAGCCTGTTGGCCCGTGAATTGAAAAAAAAAATGATGATATACATATATACTCTAATAAAGTAATGACTCGTGAAATTATTACAATAAAAAGTGTGATACTAGTTTATGCCTATTAAATTCTTATGTAGTTAGTTATTTACTATTTAACTAGTTAACTACCTAACTAGCATACTAATTAGTAATTACTACCTTAAAATATTTTAAAATTGTAAAATTTTATTTGTTTCAAATTTTAAAATATTACCCTTACTATTTAGTAGTTAGTAGTTACAATTTGTAAATTTATTCTTAATAATGGTATTACACTATTAATTATTGATTTCTTTATTATTATTTTTTAAATAATTCTTAAGTTAAATTAGTTAAAAATAAATTTATTCTTAATAATGGTATTACACTATTAATTATTGATTTCTTTATTATTATTTTTTAAATAATTCTTAAGTTAAATTAGTTAAAAATAAATATGTTAACTTGTAAAACTAATGTAGAAGGAATACATAACTTAAATTAGTTGATTTATAATTTTGAATATTTTAAGAAAAAAGGTCAAATAGGCACATAAACTTTACACCAAAAGTCAATTAATTAAGTACCTAAATTTTAAAAAAGTGTAATTAAATCCTCAAACTTGTTAATTTTGGTCAAATAAGTCAAATTTATCGATAAAATCTTACCGGAAAACATCTCCATCTACCAAAAGGTCGCCTTTTCTAGTAGATGGCGACCGACGACAACCGAGTCGTTATCGGTCGCCGGATTGTCGCTGAACTAATTCCTAAACTGATATGACTTGTAATAACATGTCATTTACTGATTTTTAGATTTTATTGCTCAATTTGACATGCTAAAGAGTATAATTGTACTTTTTAAAAGTTTAGGAACTTAATTAACTTTTCATGTAAAGTTTAGGGGCATAATTATTTGTCCTTTTTTCTTAATATTTTTTTTTTTATTTACAGGACTATAGATTAGCTGAGACTTTAATTTTATTTTGGAACTGGGACAGGTCCGATCCGATCTTTAATTGGACTAAGCCAATCTGATCCAATAAAAGTAAACAGACTAGTAATGAATTGACCTAAGCCTACTCGTTTTACTATCAAATAATGTACATTCAGTATAAAAAATGTATTTTTAATATATTAAAAATGTACATTGTATTCAGAGGATGTTGTATAATGTATATTTAGTACACAAATAATGTGCATTTAATATATTAAAATGTATTTTTTATTATGATCCACACAATAATTCGCCTTTTACCCCTCTATAACGAGGTTTTAAGTTTTTAAAACTAGACTGTTCAAAAAAAAAAGTTTTTAAAACTAGAAGGTTGGAATTGTAATTTAGCCTGAAAAAGTGGTTTGAGCTTCCCTTCGATGGCTGGATGGGGCAACTGGCATTGGCGCGTTGGCTCATTATTAAGACATTAACTAAAGGCCACACTCCCTCACTATCCAAAACGCAAGGAGTCCGCAGTCTGCAGTTGTGCACACCCCAATGGCCGAGCGCGTCGTTCTCACGTCAGCAATGGCAACTGCTTCCATGGCCTCTCTCACCGCCGCCACCTCCCGCCTCTTCCCGTCCGCCTCTATCGCAGTCGCCACTCCCACCACCGCTTCCTTATCGCTAAAATGCTTCCGATCCTCACTTTTTCTCTCTACGGTCTCCCTCTCTCAGGTATCTTAACCTCTTTTTTTTTTTTTTTTTCCTTAACCTATGCATATGTAAATCTACTTTCTGATATCGAATTTCGACTTCTTTCCAGAAGAGAGCGGCGGTTCCACGGTTGAGCCGAAGCTTTGGCTCGGTGGTGTCGCCGAAATGCTTCGCTTCGAATCCCGATCAACTGAGGAGTGCGAAAGAGGACATCAAAGAGCTACTTAAGACTACATTTTGCCATCCTATTATGGTAAAAATCCTTGAATGTCTGTTATTTATCACGCTAATAATTTAGTAATCCTAACTATTATATTAAGTGTTTATATTATATATTGTTACCGATTTATTTTTGCTGTGCCGGCTATGGTAAAAATCTTTGAATAGTTCATAGTTATCTAGCTAATAATGTGGAAATGTTGTTGTAATGATGATACACACACAAACAGACATACTTTTGGACCTACTTATTTCTACGGTGGCTGCTATTGAAAGTATTGCATCATTATTTTTATCTTTTATTTATTGTTAGTTAAAAGCCAAATTGTTTTGAAGTTTATCTACTGCGGAAGCTATTGAAAATATTGCACATTAACTTCTATATAATGATTAAACACACAGCTAATGTTTGCACATCCCTTCTAGACTAGTTATATGCCCAGAAACAAACAAAATCTCTTAATGCAAATTCTAGAATCCTGCTTTAGTTAGTGTTTGAACTGCTTTCTTAGGGCCACCTAAGGCCAAAATCAACTTGGCCTAGGGTACCTAGCACCTAGGTTGAGTTTTACAACACAAGGAGTAAGTTAAACAAACACAACACTCTGGCATTCCAATGAGAACACTTTAGGCTAAAGTACTCTATTAGTCTATTAATCTATTTACAAAAGGTCATTTGGTTATGCAGTTCCATAGTTTCTATTTCATGAAGCACTAGTTGATTCAAATCATTCAATCATGGTAGTAAAGATCAATACTAGGAGCCAACTTATTTTCTGCTGTGTAATTGGCAACCTTGGGAAGGAATTCAAATCTATTATTTTTTTGATGTTGAAAGCAAAGAAGTTAAATTGGAATCACTAAATATATAACCTTTTGGTTATTTGGTAAGATAATGATGCCCTTAAAAGCATTTTAAATACAACAAGCATGAGATTTCTGTGTTGAGCCTTTTATTATATGCCAACAAATGATCTAAACACTTGGGGAGGATGTGAAAACCTACGTAGGAGATCCTTTGAAGGGTGAAAGGGGGAGAGGGTGTGGTATGGTTTGAATAGCAGATGATGGGTTACCTATTTAATAGGATGGTATTTTTATAAGCAAAACTTTATTATGGGTATCCATAGGAGTCTTAATCTTCAACACTAAAGGTTAATAATTTTACTTAGTGACTGCATCCTACTTTATAGCAATGTTGCATCATCTGTTAATGAAAATTTATTTATCTTAATACTAGGGTTGCTAGTTGGAAGCAAAAGGTTTAAGCATTAAATGAATTTGTTTACTATTGCAAAGAGCAAGAGATTAAAAAAGTGCAAAAAAGGAGTTAATTCCAAGAATGGTCCCTTGACTATTGAGATTTATCAATTTTTATCCTCGACTTTCAATTTGACCATAAGTGGACCCTTGACTATTGATTTTGTTCCAGATTTTGTGATCCGGTTAAATATTTGTTTATGAAGAGTTAAATTTAAGGGTAAGAATGCAAAAATTGGCTTGTTATTGAGATGGGCAAAATGCAAATTAGGTTCATAAACTCCATATACTAGTTCATCATTAGTGGGAATGTGAAGAACATGTTGATGCATAAGCCAATTTGGGCCAGGCAATTGACAAGTCTCTACCCCAAATTTGAGGCGATTATATCCTTTATTTCAACACCCTTCAATATGCAAATTTGGAGAGGCAATTTTGTTAGCTAATTTTTGCATTCTTACCCTTAAATTTAATGCATATTAAACAAATATTTAACTAGAGAACTAAATTTGGAACAAAATCAATAGTAAAGGGACCGATTATGGTCAAATTGAAAGTTGAGATAAAAATTGGTAAATGTCAATAGTCAAGGGACCATTCCTGGAATTAACTAAAAAAAATCATATTTGTTTGTGGATGGTTTTGATCTAGATTAAATGCATTGAATGTATTTGGGTTGCACTATTTTAATTTTTTTTTTATCTCTTTTTTAAAGAATTATACTTGGGTTGCACTGCTTGGTGCTTCTAATAAATTGATCTTATAAATAAAGCAGTAACAGGTGATTTTACTAACTCCATGTGATGTCATTACATGATTGTTTGCTGCCATAGGACTCCCTGAGATTCCTGTTAATTACACTCATTTTGGGAAGTAGTTAGATGAATTAGAATACCTTCCTTTTACTTGCTCTTTTGTGGTGTTGTCCCATTATTGGTTTTTAATTGAAAAAAACTATTTCTTTATTTATCTGAATTGTCAAAGAAAGATGAGTTTGTGCTTACCACCGCACAAAAGAATTTAGGTAAAGAAAATACTTATGCTACAATGACACCAATCATTCCCCCACTCAGTACCACTTTTCATCTCACAAAGGTTGACTTCCCCAAAAAAGAAGAGGGAACAGAAAATATGCCAATAATAAAAGGGGAACATGCATGCATACACACGCACACACACACACATGAGCTGAGTTTGGTAAACAATGGAAAGTAACTCTGCTGTGATGTGGAGCACTGGAGCTAGATTGTAGCACATTAATTGTCTTGTACTTCTCAATAAATACAGGTGCGCTTGGGTTGGCATGATGCTGGTACTTATAACAAAAATATTGAGGAATGGCCAATAAGAGGGGGAGCTAATGGAAGTTTAAGATTTGAGATTGAACTGAAACATGCAGCAAATGCTGGTTAGTCTTGATTTTAGGATTTCTATTTTTGCTCAACTTATTATGTTGCCTTAACAAACTGTCACTTCAGGTCTGGTAAATGCACTTAAACTTCTACAGCCAATCAAGGACAAGTATTCTGGTGTGACTTATGCAGATTTGTTTCAGTTGGCTAGTGCTACTGCTATTGAGGTGGTTTGTCCATTTTGATTCTAGTTTAGAAAATGTAAATGTATAATGTATTCACTTGGTTTTTTAAAAAAGTATAGGAGGCTGGGGGGCCCAAAATTCCAATGAAATATGGAAGAGAAGATGTCTCTGCACCTGAACAATGCCCAGAAGAAGGGAGGCTTCCTGGTGAGATAAATTTTTTTTTTTCTTCTTGTTTATTGTACAGTACTCTGAGCTTTTACAGTGCAGAAGCAAGACTACCTTGACATTGTTACACATAAATGTTAAATTCAAATGGATACGAATAACAAAATTGTGAATTTTGTTCTGGTTATAAGCCAATGCAGCATAGTAAATAAAAACAAAACATTATGATTTCAGAGAATGGAGTAAATGGAGAGAATCTTTATCACCAAGCTCTAGTCTCACTTTGGTGGAGTTATATAAAACTTCAGACATCTTCATGCAAGTTTATAGAGTATCACTTTGAATGCCTGAGTAGTTGTGTAAAACTTCAGACATCTTCATGCAAGTTATATGTCCATTGACACTCGGGGTGTACTTTGCAACTGAATGAACTTTCCAGGGATCTTTATGCATCAAGTCATCAAACATTTAATCTACATATATGTAGAAATAAAATATATGCTTGCAAATAATGCAATCAGCATTTTGCAATAATAGCTAGTTTAGTTTGTTTAAATATGCTTGTTCCAAGTGTTTTTTCATGTTTAATTTGACATTTATAGTTTGAAGACTATTTTGATGTCAATGCAATGGTTTTAAGAAGCTTCATTTCTCTATTTCAGTTAATTGTATGGCTGTAGGGTGAGTAGTTAGTGTTTGCATTCACATGCAATTCGTTATCTACATGTCTCCATTCTTGAGAAATTTCCTATTGCACTTTAATTTACATTCTAGATGGTCCATTACCTTTTTTTTAAAAAATAAATCTAGTCTGAACCTTCTATTTCCGAAGCCTAACCTTCTTGTTTTCATGTAGCAATATTTTTTTTTTGCAATTATAGTGCTTTTGCAACTTACTTATCTTCATTGCTTAGATGCTGGTCCTCCTTCCCCTGCTGGTCATTTACGTGATGTCTTCTACAGAATGGGACTGAATGATAAGGTGAGATTCATTATCACTGGTCAGGTAGATATTATATTGGGTTAGGCTTGCAATTTGATGCATATGGCCCATTATGTTTCATACTGGCTAGCTTTATTGCTTTTCAGGAAATTGTTGCACTTTCTGGTGCACACACATTGGGACGTTCTAGGCCAGAGCGCAGTGGCTGGGGAAAGCCAGAAACAAAATACACCGTATGAATGTCCTAATTCTCTATGCCAATAATGTTTGATGATGATTGCCTGATCATTTTAGTAAAGACAGAAAAGAACCCATTATAGTAAAGTGCTAAATGCATCACCAAAATGCCTGCAGTGCATTTAGGATTTCTGTAGCCTAGTTTTGTTGTTGCAGTCATGACATTCACTAACAAAATGATTACTGTCTAATATTCTGTTTGTTTGTTTTTTTTTTTTTTTTTTTTTTTTTTTTTTTTTTTTTTTGTTTCTTTTTTGTTTTTGGTTATCATGATAGAAAGATGGGCCAGGTGCCCCTGGAGGTCAATCATGGACTGTGAAGTGGCTGAAGTTTGACAACTCTTACTTTAAGGTTCAGTAACAATCCATTTTACGAAGAAAAGAAGGATTAAAGATCTGATCTATTGTTAAGTCTTATTTTATAAATGTAGGATATAAAAGCAAAAAGGGATGAAGACCTCCTAGTTTTGCCCACAGATGCTGTTCTTTTTGAAGATCAATCCTTTAAGGTGAAATAGAGTAGATTGTAACTAATCTGTGATTTACTACATGATGGAAATTATTTACTTTTTAAACTTGTAATTAAAAATTTACAGGAATATGCTGAGAAATATGCTGAAGACCAAGATGCATTTTTTAAAGATTATGCAGAAGCCCATGCCAAACTCAGCAATCTTGGAGCAAAATTTGATCCTCCTGAGGTTTGTTTAGCTCATTTATTTTCTCCTTTTATTATTATTATTATTATTATTATTATTATTATTATTGTTATTATTATTATTATTATTATTAGGGAAAAGGGTCAAATAGGCCCTCGAACATTTCATAAAGAGTCAATTAGGCCCACGAACTTTTAAAAGGTGCAATTAAACCCTCAAACATTACAAATCGAAA
>CM008339.1:33400317-33410447 GCA_002525835.2 Ipomoea batatas
CTCACTCATTCATAAGCAATCACAAATCGCCTTTAGGATCCGACTAAGTATCACAGATCCTTAGCCGGTCCCCGAATTTTACTCAAACCATTTAAAGGGCTGGTTAAACCGAAACTCAATCGTACCAATCAGAGGGCTGGTAGACCACCCGAGTCAATCTCGGCTCGACCGGCTACTTGATTGACCCTTTTACAATTTATTTCGCTACAGGTACATCGTACATCAAATCAAACATTAGCTATGTTACAATAATTTTGATAATTAAATAACTAGAGACGAACACAAAGCTTTCGTACTCTTGCTTTCTGAGCAATCTGGCAGACCAAATTTCTATGGTCGATTGGGTCGAGTCCCTCAGTCGTTGGATATCTCGCTTGGTGGTTTCTCAAGTTTGATGACGGCTCATTTTTATTTTCACAAACATCCAGGGTCAGATCATGACAGGAGTGCGCGGTCGGCGGTAGTCCAAATAGCCAATGGAGCTTTTTCGAGAATGTTCAGCGATTCCCAAAATTCCTTTGGTGAGAAAGCTCTTTGTAGTTCCACCATGCATTTAATGATTGAAGATCAAAGACATGACGTACCTTCGTTTAATCCTGCCATATGCAATTTTCCTTCCACTTACTTTTAGAGCCATGTGTCTGATTTTCCGAAATATTTACATGTGCCGTATGCATATGTACAATTCTTCTTAAATTTTTTTTTTATTTCTCCCAAACATGCCACGTACTGCTATATGTTGACAAATTTTGAAGTTGTTGGCCTCATATGTGCATGATGAATATATTCTGGAAGACTGGAACCCCTTTTCACTTTTCACATTTTCTTTCCAAAATTGGTTCCTGGAATTTGACGAAGTGATCTCTGCCCCTATTTCCCTTCAAAAAATTAATCTCCATTTCCGATGAGATCTAAGTACGTAAAATTCTCTCAAGCAATCATACATAAACAACTCTCTCGTAATCTGCCGCCTTCGTTGCATATGCCATTTCTCAAGCTTTATATAGCGACTGCTAACGGTTGTCGATCAAGTACTCAAAGGAGCAACAGTTTTCAATTTTCGTAGCCTACTGCGAGATTACATCCTTAGGCCAACCATTTCCCACCGCCGACTACAAGATGAGTAGGAGACCGATGTCGACTACCTAGATATGGAGCAGTCGGTAGAAGCAACTCCAAAAAATTTCATGCTCAGCAATTACTATTGGGACATTACATATATTGGCGTTGAATTGAACCTTCCTGTGTGAATGCATAAAGGCATGCAAAAAAGTCCGCATACACAAATGCATGGTAAGCATTGTCTTCCTATGTACTGCCACGTACGTATTCAACTCCCATATCCAATTTCCACAATTATACAATTTTCCATGCTTAAAGCTCAACCAGTTACACATATAATGCACTCAGCTATGTACATCTACCATATAAAATATGCTTTTCTGTGGTAACTTTGAACTTTCCATTTGTATAACTATTTCCTTGCTTTTTCTCATATTTGACTAAGCCTGGAAATGGTAACTTCCTACTGCCATTATCAAGGTTTCCATGTAATGTAGTGCTCCCATTAGCCACGTATGAAATACATGCGGATTCCAAAAACAAGCCTTGAATGGGTAACTTCAAATTACCATATATGAGTATTTAAACTTCCATATAGAGTGATCTCATATTGGAATTTCTAGAACTTCACAGAAGAGAATTATATTTGTAAATGGAATTTAGCATACTTGATTTTGCTATCTCTTAATTTTCGTACCTTCGAGGAATACTCTGGAATGCATTCCTTCTTTACTTTTTGGACAGCATATCGGATGGTCATCGAAGAGGAAATTAAAACACCAGCAAAGGGTGCTCTAAGACTCAATCCATCGAGTTGCGACCGGACTGCATGCGCGAACCTTCACCGCCTTTCCAGGAGTTGCCGTGTATCACTCAGTCATTCTTCCGTCAAGCACCAAGACCGACTACCTCGTTCTCACGCCCAGCACTATTATGGATCAAACGATCCACTGGTCTCATTGTCTGGCTACGAAAATGTTGTTTTTGGAAGGCATAAAAATATATTCTAAAAAATTCCATTCTTTTTGCTGCTTGATTTTTTGGTGATTCTAATTTCTCATCTAAACTCTACCTTTCATATGCTTTGGGATGGCAACAAAAATTACCTAATATCATCATCGCAAGGGTGATATGGGTGCATGACGTTCATATGATCTTCGTTGCTTGATCTTCTTATTGCAGTGGTAGGGTACACGACTTTTCGTGTCGATCCCCACAGACGCGCCAGTGATGGTTTCCCGATCTTCAGGCGATCGGCCGGCGGGCCAACACTACCGAAAAATTACAAGAATAATAAACAAAAGCAAGAGTAGACACAGTATTTTGACGTGGAAACCGAAAGGGTGAAAACCACGGGCCTTTTTGGGCGGTGCCAAGCCGAAACTCACTCATTTTATTGATAGAATCCTTGTACATGCATGTCTGTGTTGCTATCACTCTCTTTTCTCACGTTGGAACTCTCTAGTCCCAAATCTCCCCCCCTTCCTTCTCTTTGAGTCTAGCTTATGTAGCAGTAGGAATGGGTGGAAGAATTAACTAATAATAAATGGTAAATAAATGTGTAATTATTTGGGGTTAGTGGGATTTTATGAGTATGTAGCAAATATGGGAAATAAATGGGACATAATGGGGCTTAAATTGGAGGTTATTTAGGAAATGTAACGGAAGAATAATTAGCTAGGGAGCCAAAAACTGCTTGATCGCTTTTCGAGTGCTGACTGCCTTATTGAGTGGTACCGACCGGGTATCTATGTTCAGTATCTATCAAGTACTACTGATTCTGTTACAATATAGACTCGAACCCGGCCACCCCTTTCCATATGGAGGTGTAACCGAATGCCACTAGACCACAAGGTCATTGACAAATAAGTTTGTTTAAAACAGTTTATAATGTAATTCTTGTAATATCTAATTTAAGGGTCACACTTGTATGAGACCGTCTCACGGATCCTTATTCGTGAGATGGGTCGGGTCGTGTCAAAGCACCATGCAAATATCATACTTATATGTGCAAATCTCACACTTATATGCTCAAATATAACACTAATCAAAAATACAATTTTTGTTAATTATAAGAGAAAAAGTAATACATTTTTCATAATAAGTAATGTATGTTGACAAGTGCCTCTCACTTATAAGGGCAAATATAATACTTTTGAGAAAAAATGTAATACTTTTAAATCGAAATGTAAAAGTATTGTATTTTCCCTTAAAAGTATTACATTTACCCTAATAAGTAACAAAAATTTTATTCATGATTAGTATTACATTTGAGCATATAACTGTTACATTTGCGGCCCGACCCGACCCGACCCGACCCATGGTGAGACGGTCTCACACAAGTTTTTGCCCTAATTTAATTCTAGTAAAAAGAAAATTATATTGAAGTTTTTAAATTTAAAAATACAAAAAATTGTTTTAGAAAATCAAAGAGTAGATTTGGCATATGATCGAGTTAGTTCATCATTACCTTAAATGTCATACAAAATCTTTGTATTCATTAAATTTTTTGAATTATTTTACACTATCTTCAATAAGACATTAAAAAAAATATTTGACTACTATTAAAAGACAGTCTTGTGTGAAAATATCTCACTTAAGACATGTATTACTTTTTAAAAATTTATAGCAAATTATTACATTTTTATTAAAAATATTACATCTAATTTTTATAGTACGATTAAAATTAAAATCACTTTGTGTGAGAATATCTCACTTATAGCCTTTCAACACTTTAGGTGACACTAATGAGAAAGGTGACACTAAACAAAGGAAAGACTAGTCTGAAGAAGAAATTAAGGAATCTGATCCTATTATAATTCAAAGCAATGAATACCATATATGGTGTTGTGAACAAAGAAACCTTCAAGCTTATATCTACAACAGATATAGCCAAAGAAGCCTAGGATATATTTTGTGCAATCATCATGAAGGAAATACTCTTGTTAAACAATCAAAGCTACAAATAATCCAAACAGAATTAAAATATCACCCCGTTCAATGCATGAATTTTAGATATATATGGAGCCTCATACAATCTAGGAGTACCTATTATATTCTTGAACCAAAAATATATTAGTTACGAAGTTTCTTCGATCCTTACCTGAGAGTATGATGAAAGTCACAGCCATCCAAGAAAGCACAAACATGAAAACATGTAAGCTCAATGACCTAATGGAAAATCTTCAAACATATGAACTTGAAATGCTACAAAGAAAACCACACATTTCCAGGTACAATATATTATTCTTCGGCTATATACTTAGAGATATTGAGTTATGCTTCTTACTTAGCTTTGTCGTAAGACTACATTTTCCCATTCAAGAATGTTAGGGAATGAATTAACAAGCACTGCGGAAGCGGGTACGGTGATCGCGAACTGAGAATTATTGTAGGAAGTAAAATATGGGAAAAATCAGTGTTGCAAAAATCCCGCCTAGGCGCCGATTAATCCCCGCTTAGGCGCTAGGCGCTGGTCGACCGCCTAGCGTATCACATTAAATGGTGGTCTAGGCGACTGGCCGACTAGGCGACCGCCTAGGCCGCCAAAGCACCGCCTAGGCCGCTTAGGCGCTGACTAGACCGACTAGGCACCGACTAGGCCTTCTAGTCGGTGGATTAACTATTGTTTTTTTTTTAATGAGTTATTTCGCTCAAAACAACATCGTTTTGAGTTAAATAATCCTAAATTGTACAAACTTTAGATATTTTATAGGTTAATATTTAATATTTTAGTATTAACTATTAAAGTATTATATAATTTATAATTATTAGTCTTTAAAAAATTAAAAATACTTAAACAAATTTTAAAAAATAAAAAAAATACATGGACGCCTAGGCGCCGATTAATCCCCGGCTAGGCGTCCTAGGCGCTAAGCGCTCCCAGAGCGCCTAGGGAGCGCCTAGTGATTTTTTCAACAATGGGAAAAATATAAAATGACAAATAATAGAGATATTAATTTTGGGGAGATTGGAAATATAACTATAATTATTGTAAAGGAAATATTACGATAAAGAAATTGCTAAGCTTAAATTGGAAATTAAAGAAAGCTAGCAAATGAAAGAAATCCTACGTGAGCTACTTGAGAGAATTGAGATAATATGATGAAGAGGGAATTGATGTTGGGATGATTTCCTTCGACTGAACATAGCTCTATTTATACTAGCAAAAGGGGAGCAAAGCATGATGGAGAGCCATGTGATTGTGAGTTGGAGATGACATCATGTGATGAGGAGTGGGTGAAATTAAAGCTGGAGAGCAGGTGAGTTGTATGGGCAGCCATGTGGATAGCAAAATGATTTGGCCACTTGCATAATTATTCTAACAATCTGCACCTTGGACAAATCCACCAGGAATTTAACAACTAGAACAACCAGCTAAATTCAAGCAATGTTTGAATTTAGCAATAGGTAATGGCTTGGTAAGCATGTTCGCTGGGTTCTCCAAAGTGTGAACTTTCTGGACAATTATATCTCCTGCAGCTACAATGTCGCGGATGAAATGGTATTTGACATCAATGTGTTTTGTTTTGGCATGATAAGTATCATTCTTGGTGAGATGAATATCACTCTGACTATCAGAAAACACAGTAGTCTGACCCTGTGAAACACCAAGTTCCATAACCAAACCTCGTAGCCAAGTAGCTTCTTTGACACCCTCTATTGCTGCAATATATTCTGCTTCAGTTGTGGATAGAGCAGCAATAGACTGAAGCGTAGCTTTCCAACTGATAGCACAATTACAGAGAGTGAAAATATAACTAGAAAGCGACCGTCGTCTGTCAAGATCACCACCATAATCAGAATCCACAAAGCCCATAATGTTAGTAGATACAGAAGAATTCTTATCAAAAACCAAGCCCAAAGAAGATGTACCCTTCAAATACCGTAAAATCCATTTAACGGCATTCCAATGTTCCTTACCAGGGTTATGCATATATCGGCTCACAACACTTACAGCATAAGCCAAATAAGGTCTAGTGCATACCATAGCATACATAAGACTTCAAACAACACTTGAGTAAGGAACCTTTTTCATATACGCCACATCAGCTTCTGACTTAGGGCATAATTCAGAAGACAGCTTAAAGTGTGCACCAAATGGAGTAGACACAGGTTTACAATTTGACATATTAAATCGATCAAGCACCTTATCAACATACTTTTTCTGGGATAGATAAAGTTTTCCTGCTTGACGATCCCTGTGTATCTCTATGCCAAGAATCTTCTTTGCTGCACCAAGATCTTTCATCTCAAACTCATTGCTTAGTTGAGACTTCAACTTAGTAACAAGAGACATGTTAGGAGAAGCAATGAACATATCATCAACATAAAGTAATAGATAGATAAAAAGACCCATTAGAAAATTCTTTAAAATAGACACAACTGTCATATTGGCTTCTTGAAAATCCTTGCCCTAACATAAAAGCACCAAACCGCTTATACCATTGCCTCAGAGCTTGTTTCAACCCATAGAGTGATTTCTTCAGGCGACAGACACAATGTTCCTTTCCAGGAACTTCAAACCCATTAGGTTGATACATGTAAAGTTCCTCATCAAGTTCTCCATGTAGGAATGCAGTCTTTACATCAAGTTGCTCCAACTCCAAATCAAACAGAGCAACAAAAGCAAGTAATACACGTATAGAGGTATGACGAACAACTGGAGAAAAAATCTCATTAAAATCAATACCTTCGCGTTGATCGAAACCTCGAACAACCAACGGTGCTTTCCACCTTGCTTTCTCAACCCTAGGGATGCCTTCTTTCATCTTGTAAATCCACTTGCAACTCAATGGGCGTTTACCTTTAGGCAACTCTACCAGCTCCCAAGTCTCATTCTTGTGAAGACTTTCAATCTCCTCTTGCATAACAATCAACCACTTGGACAAGTTGGCACAGGAAATAGCCTTAGAATAGCAAGATGGATCACCATCAACCTCCGGTGCAACTGAAAGAGCATAAACAACCAAGTGGGTTTCATCATCATACCTAGCCGGTTTTGTAATTGTCTTCTTAGGTCGATCTTGAGCAATAGAATACTCCCGTTGTGGCTCGACGAGAGGTGCGGTACTAGTAGATGCATCATCATTGACAATAGTAATATTGTCATTGGGCCTCAAATCGAATTCCACCTTCTCTCTAGTACTCTGCTTATCACCTATATTGGGTACAATAGAATCTTTTCTAGAAAAAAGTAATGCATTTTCATCAAAAGTGATATCTCGACTCAGAATGATCTTTTGAAAATCAGGAGACCATAGACGATACCCTTTTGACTCAGAAGCATAACCAAGAAAAATGCATTTGATAGCTCTCGGGTTTAATTTACCTGTACTAGAATGAGCATATGCAGGGCATCCAAAAACTCTTAAGATAGAGTAATCAACAGGATTACCTGACCAAACTTCTTCTGGAATTCTAAAATCAAGAGAAGAGTGTGGAGATCTATTTACCAAGTAACATACAGTAGAAACAACCTCGGCCCAAAAATCACGCCGTTTCCACAACCCAGCATTAGAGAGCATACAACGAGCTCTCTTCAGTAGAGTCCTGCTCATACGTTCTGCAACACCATTCTGCTGGGGTTTACCAGGCAAAGTCTTATGCCTGGCGATTCCATTGATTGCACAGAACTCATTGAAATCTGACTCACAGAACTGTAGTCCATTATCTTTCCTGATCTTTTTGACCCTTTTCCATGTCTGAGTTTCAACAAGTAATTTCCAATTTTTGAAAGTAGAAAATGTTTGATTTTTGTGTTTCAAGAAATAAACCTAGACCTTACGAGAAAAATTATTAATAATGGACATAAAATATCTACAGCCTCCTAGAGATTGGACCTTAGTCGGTCCCCATAAATCAGAATGAATATATTTCAATACATCTTTGGTACGGTGTGTAGCAGTAGAGAAACTAAGGGGTCGTTTAGTTCATTTCTCTGTTTTTCCTTTTCCAGTTTTCCATTTCTCCATTTTTCCAATTTTCCATCTCCATTTCTCCAGTTTTCAATTTCTCCAATTTTCTGATTCCATTTACAAATTTCATAGCACCAAACACAACTTACACAAGTAATAATAATAATAATAATAATAATAATAATAATAATAATAATAATTTCTACAAATTTAATTTTTAAATAAAAAATTCAATTACACTAATACTAATTAAATGTACAAAATGTAACAAAAGTGGATAAAAACATATTACTCCATACTAAATAAATTACAACTATTTCAATCATTTTAGTACATATTTGAGTACATAATAATAAAAATTAAAATAATAATAATAATAATAATAATAATAATAAGTAATAATAGTAATTAAAGTAAAAAACGGTAAACATAATAATAATAATAATAATAATAATAATAATAATAATAATAATAACAACAACTTGTTTGCGCGGTAGGAGGGAAAGAACAAAATAATAATAATAATAATAATAAGTAATTAAAGTAAAAAACGGTAAATATAAACATAATCACTTGGTTTGCGCAGCAAGAGGGAAAGAACCAAAGAAAAGGCGGAGGGAAAACAGGAAGGCATACACGCGCATTTCCACAGAATAATTGCGCCCAGTAGGAATCGAAGCTTTGACCTCACAGAAAAGAGCACTGTTCACCCGCTAGTTTCCATTCCTCCACTTTGGAGAGAGCCAAATTCCATCTCTCCAATTTTGTATAAGAATTGGAAGAATGGAGTGAAGAATGAATTTGGAAAAATGAATTTAGTAAACAACTTCTCCAATTTTTCTTTTTCCACTCTTCCAATTCTCCATTTTTTTTGGAAAATCTTTCATTTTTCTAAGTTGCTAAACGATCCCTAACCCTCTTTTGCTTCCCAAAAACATAATGCTCATAAAACTGTAATTTTCCCGTACCTGAATTTCCCAAGAGGCCTTGCTTGCTCAAGATATGCACGCCTTTCACACTCATATGCCCCAGACGCATATGCCATAGTTGAGTGAGATCTGCGTCGTCCACCAATGATGAGACTGCTGCTGAACCTGTCACAGTACTGCCACGCAACACATACAAGCTTCCAGAACGAGAAGCTTTCATGAGAACAAGAGAACCTTTTATCACCTTTAGAACTCCACCTTCAGCTATGTACTTACACCCCAGAGATTCCAAGGTGCCCAAAGATATCAGGTTCCGTTTTAAGTCAGGAATATACCGAACATTGGTAAGAATCCTAATAACGTTATCATGAGTCCGGATCTGAACACTTCCAATTCCACTAACCTTGCATTGGGTATTATTACCCATCAAGACAATTCCACTATCAACTGGTTCAAGAGAGATAAACCAGTCTCTATGAGGACACATGTGAAATGTACAACCAGAATCCAAAATCCACTCAGTTTCGCTCCGTTTGTTACAGGAACTAACAGATATTAAAACGTCACCCTCTGAATCACTAGCAACAACACTCGCTTCTGCAGATTTCTTTTCTCTCTCTTGTTTATTTTTCAACTTGAAGCATTCAGACACATCATGTCCATGCTTCTTACAGTACTTACAGGATTTGTTGGACTTACGACCTTTGGACTTAGATCTAGAATTTTTACTAGTTTCCCTTGTATCAAGTGAACGACCCCTAACAGTCAAACCCTCGCCTTTCTCCTCAGATTTAATTTCTAAGTCAAATTTTTCTTTGGACAACAGATTTGACTTAACATCATTAAAAGTAAGGGTTTCCCGTTTACCATATAACATAATTTCTTTGAAATGCTTATATTTTTTTTAAATCGGAAGGGGGAGGGGGTTACCTCGGGGGAGAGAGCTAATGTGCTAACTCCACCACTCTACGGGCACTGGTGACATGCGCAAAATCATCCAAATAAACGTCCTCACTCCCACTGTAACACCCCGTAAATCCGTTCAAGCCTATCGTTCGTTAATTAATTCTTTGGGCAATTTAATTATTCTAATTGGGATAATTCCTTCAATTTAATATATATACACTTATATATATATATATATTCTTGAGCCTAATTTGATTATTCTAATCAAGAGCCCAATTAATTGAATTTATTCTTGTAAGGGATTTTATTCAATTTG
>CM008339.1:33426193-33438472 GCA_002525835.2 Ipomoea batatas
AAGGACGCTGCTTGAAGAAGGCGACACCGTGGATGCAGAGGCGACGCCACTTGATGAGCAGGACGCTGCTTGAAGAAGGTGACGCCGTGGATGATGAGACGACGCCATTTGAGGAGGCGGACGCCCTGCCATGGAAGGCACCGGGACGACCTTCTTTTGTAATATTTAGAGCTGTGCCTGAGATTTGGCCTCAGCTCTCAACCGAGAGCACCAATGACGGTAAATATTGTTACCAGAATATGTAATATGAGTATTATTGAAGTAAGATGGTACATTGAGTAGTTTCAGTGTCAGTACCGTAGTGTAGTGTGTGATAATAAACAAAGTGTCCCCCTCAACTTGTTACATGAGTTATCTTTTATACTAACGACTACAGTAATGACGACCACAATAATGAGCAACCACAATAATGAACAACGACTCTTCTCATAAGTGTAGGACTCCTCAATAAATGTTGTCCTTGTGTAACGGGTGACTGTTTATTTGCCTTCAGGTCAGTGCTGATGATTTGGGTCAGTGCTGATGCCCAATTATCCTGTCAATATTCTTCTCTCTTCTCAAAATTTTGGACTTCTTAGTAACATATTTGAAATCGTTAAACATACATTCACTCTATAAATCTCTAACAAATCCTAGTATATAGAATCATCAGTATGTGAATGGTTGAATTTATGAATCCATCCGTTCAAACATAGCTGCCCAGAGCAGTCATGTCTGACGTACATAAAGATGCTTCTTCAATTCATCTTGGGCACGCATACTTGGCAAATATAATTAGGGTATTTTACATACAATTTTGATAAAAAATTTAAAGCCCAAAAAACTTTCGAAAATGGTGGTGGGACGCGAGACCAAGTCAAATCCCACGTGGTGAGCAACGAGAATGGGTTAAAGCCCACCATTCCTAACCCTGAGACGAGCTTTAATTTGGGACAGGAATGGCTAGCCGTTTGAGGCCAAAGGTCGATTCATTCTTAGGCAGTGTTGCAAAAATTCCGTCTAAGCGCCGATTAATCCCCTCCTAGGCGCTAGTCGACCGTCTAGCGTATCACCTTAAATGGTGGTCTAGGCGGCTGGCCGGCTAGGCGACTGCCTAGGCTGCTTAGACGTTGATCGCCTAGGCCTCCTACGTACCGACTAAGCCGCCTAGTCGGCCGATCAACTATTGTTCTTTTTTTTTTAATAGGTTATTTCATTCAAAACAACATCGTTTTGAGTGAAATAACACTAAATTGTACAAACTCTAGATATTTTTTAGGTAAATTTTTAATATTTTAGTATTAACTATTAAAGTATTATATAATTTATAATTATTAGTCTTTAAAACTTTAAATATACTTAAATTTTAAAAATACTCAGTATACTGATTATAGTACGTACTGTTATTTCTCTTTAGTTTTATATATATAGAGTGCTAGTCATTAGCATACGTGTTGTGCAACATATCATTTGATAAAATATGTTAAAGCAACTGAAAGCATACAACAGAAAAAAAAAAAAAGATTTATCTTCTTTTTTTTAGTAAAAAAATAGATCTATCTAATTCACTTTAAAATAAACAAAAGGGAAAATGACACTTTTTTCCCCTATGTTATATGCTTATAGCACTTTTTCCCCCTGTGTTATTAAAGTAGCAGTTTTTTCCCCTCAGTTATTTTAAAAGTGGTAGTTTTCTCCCTTGTAATGTTAAATTGACATTTTTTCCCTTAAAATAACTATTTCATTTATTTTTATTCTCCAATCAATTGTTACTAATATGTATGGAAGATCACGGTTCGATACGAACTTAATCGAACACTGTAGCAATTGAACTTAAATAGTATAGACGGTTACGGTTACGATTCAGAATCGAAAAAAATAAAATAATTGTTAAATTTAGACTATTTTTAAATAAGAAATAAAATTATAAAAATAAATACGTATTAAATAAATACATAAGTTTTGATTGGCGGTTTAAAATCGAAATTGGAACCGAACCGAACCGATTTATCAAAATAAGTGTTTGATTATTTTCACTATATATGACTGTGGTTAAGTTCTGGTTCACGGTTCAACAATTATTTAATTTTAAATTTTTCGGTTCTGAATCGTAACCATAACCGTCCATACTATTTCGATATGATTGTTACAGTGTTTGGTTAGATTCGAACCGAATCATGATCATCCATACATATAAATAATAATTTGTTGGAGAAAAAAAATAAATGAAAAAATTATTTTTAAGGGTAACAATGTCAATTTAATATTTAAGGGGGAAAAACTACCAATTTAATAACACAGGGGGAAAAAGTGCTATATGCACATAACATAGGGGGGAAAAGTGTCATTTTCCCTAAACAAAAACAAAAATGAAAATTTGAGTTTTAGCCACTCAATTATTACGTGGTTATAGATGTTGTCTCTTATTGTCAATTTCTATAAGGGTCACACTTGTGAAACTGTCTCACAGATCCTTATTCGTGAGATGGGTCGGGTCGATGCAACATGCAAATGTCATACTTATATATGCAAATGTCATAGTTAATTATATGCTCAAATATAATGCTAATCAAAAATATAATTTTTGTTACTTATAAGAGAAAAAGTAATACATTTTTTATAGTAAGTAATGTTGAGAAGTGTCTCTTACTTATAAGGGCAAATATAATACTTTTGATGAAGAATGTATACAACGTCGGCTAATTACTTAGCCGACGTTATATCATACGTATAACCTTTAACGTCGGTTACTTTCAATTACTTTCAATTATATTATAAATAACCGACGTTGTAGGGTTTTGAATATAGTCCAATTACTTTCAACTAGTATTTTACCCATGCGATGCACGAAATGAAAAGTATAAACATCAATGTTATAATTAAATTAACTTTCAATATCTATGTATTCAATGTTATATTATTACAGAGATTTGTTTTACAACATATAAGAATGTTACAACATATAAGGATGTTAATATTATTATATTGTGACTAATTTGATTAGGAGAAATAAAATATATGAATATTTTTTGAAAATTAAAATTCTTATTTGGTATTATGTTTCTACATAAAATTTAAATTTTAATGCATTTCATGAATTCTAATTTCAAAAAAAAAAAAAAAAAAACAACTGCATTTCTATTGGGCGAGCATTAGAGCCAAAAAGTTTGGCAAAAAACATCTATCCTTTTTATATATAAGATAAGATATATTTAAAATTATGATTAACTGATCAGTCAATTCGTTTAACTGATAGCTTCAAAACGAATTATTTGTTAACCAAAATTTGACAAATCATATAACCAATAAAGTTATTGGCTTAAAAAACGGTTAACTGAAATTCTTTGATTTATTCAATTAACCAAATTTTCACCAAAATTTGCACACCTCCATAAACAATAATTAATTAATTCAAATAAAATCAAACTATTCTAACATAATACAAATAATTAAATTTAAACTTCTAAAGGTGATTCAAAATATAATTTAAACACATTATTAATAAACAATTATTAACTGAAATTAAATATAAAATAAAAATAATTATCCTATTTTCTCTCAAAAAACAATTATCCTATTTTATTAAACTAATTTTTATACACCCAGACACAATAAGACTGCCGATCTGCTCTGCCGCCCTCACCAATCGAAATTTCTCAGCCTCTCAGTCTCACTCCACTCAACCCCTCTCTCTGCCTCGGCATCTCCGACTCTATGCCTCAGCCAAGTTTGGTTGAAGGAACTGATAGACAGCGGTGGAAGAGAAATGCGTCCGGGCCACAATCCTCGCCAGTGACTTCTTTTTCTGGCGGTGTTAAAGACCGGAGGGTCAAATTCTTGGCAGTCGAAGCGGCGGACATCCGGGCGCCTTCTACCTAGCGAGGTAAGCAGTACAATTTACTTCTTTCTTCTTTTCTCTCATCGTTTCAGTATATTAAAACGATGTTTGGGATTGCATGTGTTGTTCGTCTTGTGGCTTAGAATCGGCACTTGAATTAGGGCTAATATTGTGGGCTTAAATTGTTGAACTATAAATGTTGTGTAAACAGGGTGAATCTGGGAGTAATATTGCATATCGGTAACAATTATTATATATAACTCAAAATTTCTTTATACATGGAATTCAAAACCTGTTGTAATTCAAACATTGCCCTCAATTAGCAGCCAAAGGCTCTCCATATTTATTAAATTCTTTCATTGTCAGGCTAAATTCTTCCAACTGGAGAAGCAAGAAATTGCTACGACTCAACTGCGACTTTTCTGAACACCCACTTTTTCTTTTGATCCTAATTCATTTGTCCGCAATAATAAATAATTCTCATTCGGCACCTTGGTCTTATATACTCATAGTATTTCATTTCGTCTTATTTACTTGTTTGCATTTAATTAGAGTTTCTTGTTGCTGAGAATCCGACTATTTGCTCACGCAATTACTCTTCTAATGCAGAAGCCATGAGCTTAGCCTTGATTTATAATATGTTTTTAACAACACTGCTATGAACTGACGTGATGGTTTAAATTTCTTTGGAAAATTTGTTTCTTCAACCATAAATTCCAGAGGGATGATATGGGACAGTGTTGGTCATGCTATGTTAAAGATCCATTTCATCTTGAGGTTACTGCAAAGTCTGGGAAGCCGAGGGACCGCATTCATGCACGTATGTAACAGCTATTCTTATGTGTTTCTGCTTCTGATTTAAAACAAATTTGAGAGAGATTTGTTTATGTAATTTCTCTGCTTCTTGAATTGTCTCAGCCAAGATCTTGCCAGTAGTGAAAAAGCAGCATCTGTTACTTTGCACACTTCTTATCAGTAATGCTGCAGCTATGGAGGTATTCAACTATTCATAATTTCATACATGAGGATGAATATTTACACTACATTTGACATGGGAATTTATTGCAATTTTCAATTTCCAGGCACTTCCTATTTTTCTTGATGATTTGGTTCCAGATCTTGTTGCCATTCTTTTTTCAGTGACTTTGATTCTTTTATTTGGTGAGGTTAGTTTTCTTCCACCCGATCGCTTTACTAGACTTGATGCTCAATTCCATCTTAAGAAAGTGTTGAATTTTCATGTCATCGTGATTCGCTGCTGCAGATCATACCACAATCTGTTTGCTCGAGGTATGGTTTAGCCATTGGAGCCGCGGTTGCTCCAGCTGTTCGTGTTCTCATGTGGTTTTGGTTTCCAGTGGCCTATCCAATAAGTAAGGTAATATATATGTCATTCCTTCACAACTCTGATTCTTTTAAATAGGAATGTCGATCCTTTTCTGAATGTTCACCAAAAGATCTAATTGTTTACCGTTTGTAAGCACAAGTTTTCTCAGAGGTTCATCTTGCTATATGATAAATTTAGGGAGATGTCTGTTTGAAATGTAGTTTGTGAAAGTGGTGAATATACTTATCAAAACGCAGAGAATCATGCAAATTAGTGATAAACTGGCATTGCTAGTCCTCATTTCTAGGACTGTATATATAGATTATAGTATAATGAGCTGCTAATTTCTGCATGAGCTTCTTGTGAGGTTGTAGTGTGTACTGTGTAGCTTTACACATATTTCTATAGCTTATTTTTTTTTACTTGTGAAGCTTATTCTTAACATGGCATTATGCATCAATTTAGATACATTCTCTTGAATGGATTCTATTCTCATATGAAAACATTTTCTCCTTGAATAGTGTGGTGGTCAAAGGAATTGTTTGCAAGAAAAACGTGTCTCACTGGCAAATGGCATCAAATCAAAAATAGAGAAACCTCGGATACTGATCCTTGGCGGGGCTCTTAAATTGTAATAGTATGTGAAATAGTAATGTGGGATGTATGTATTGCTTTTGGTACAAAGTTTGGGGGAAATTGTTGCTTGTATTAATTAATATAGATAATTTTTGATGAACTTGTATTATTAATTAGTATCAATTGTGAGATTTATTGCTTTTATTAATTTTGATATTATAAATATAAATTGTCCAGGTTTTGAATGCGATTGTGATTGCTATATATACTTGAGCAGGTTTTGGGTGTAAATAGAAAAATAAAATTAATATTTAAAAACAAAAAATTACCCTACAACGTCGGCTAGTCTTATTAGCCGACGTTGTAGGGTAATTTTTTTGGTTTAATATTACCATACAACGTCGGCTATTTGGAAATAGTCGACGTTGTAGGGTACCTACGACGTCGGCTATTTGTAATTAGCCGACGTTGTAGGGTATTTTAGTAGCTTTCAAATTACCTACAATGTCGGCTATTTTTAATTAGCCGACGTTGTAGGGTACCTACGACGTCGGCTATTTGTAATTAGCCGACGTTGTAGGGTATTTTAGTAGCTTTCAAATTACCTACAACGTTGGCTATTTGTAATTAACCTACGTTGTAGGGTATTTTAGTAGCTTTCAAATTACCTACAACGTCAGCTATTTGTAAATAGCCGACCGACGTTGTAAGGGACACATACAACGTCGGCCAGATCAACGTCGGCTTTTAGCCGACGTTAAAGGGTCTACTTAGCCGACGTTAAAAGCCGTCTGTGTAGTAGTGAGTCTAAGTGTTTGTTTTCTTTGTTTGTTTGATTTTTTTTCGTTTCAATACTTACAAGTGTTTGGTATTCTCTTGTTAGTTGTAGGTTAATCCATTGGTGTATGTGCACACGGTTAAAAGAAAGTCAAGGATTATACCACCTCAATCTAGAACATTCAAGGGATTTGTAGAGAGGAAAGAAGTAATTGTTTGAATGTTTGCAAGGTGTTAAAGAAGTAGAAGCCACTGTGGAAACCTATGATTATAGTTGGCCTAGTCATGAAACACCAAATGGAAGAAGTGCTGATAATCGTAGTGAGCGGTGGATGGAAACAAGGTTGAGCAAGATGAATCTTCCTCGGAATGTCGTTCTCTAAGGATTGTCGTGTGAATTGAGTGGTATGTGGTCAAGCACAAATGCACAATTGTGATAGAAAGCTAGGTCTCTATGCTTCATACAAGAGTATGAGTGAAATAACAAGAAATAACAATAACAAAACAAAGTAGGCAAGAAAGTAAGCAAAAAGTAAACTAAGCAATGAAAATGGAGCCAAGCGCCTTGTCCTCAGATGACATGTAGTGATTCTCCCATATGGGAGGGAGGTCATGAGATCGAGCCTCATTGGAGGTGATGAGAAAGTATATAGGAAAAAAAAAGATGTTCCTTGCTTTGATGCATCCGAATGGTGCCCAATGCCAAAGCAACTGGCGTGTAACTTTTTCAAGAAATTCGCAAAAATTGACATTTTATGGATTTTATGAGCGGTACATGAATCACAACTTAAACTATGAACATGAGATTGCTTAAATCCCAAATTATTTGACCTGGAAATATGCTAAAGTATTTGATTTGAAGGGTGGCCTAAATGATGATGCCACTCATAGACATAAGCAAGACTTGGTGGTGGGATGAAGGTAAGGTGAAGACAAAACTTTTGCTATATAAACATCATTAATGTTCTTTTCGTGCATTAGGCATGCTCTCCTGTGAAAGTCAATGAAAAGAAAAAGAAAAGAATTCAACCAAAACATTGTTAGTTTCATAGAGCTTGGCAACAGGAACTAGATTGCAGCATAATTTTAGAACACAAAAAACATTTTTAAGGGAAAAATCTCAAGTAGAAGTCGTTAAAATTCTACTGCCAGTATGAGTTGAAGTTAAGGAATTATTATCACCTAGATGCATTTGGTCAAGTCAAACGTACTTAGAAAAGGCTGGCAACGAAATTGGTTACATGGTGAGATGCCCCGCTATCAAAATGCAATGATTGATTAATAGAATGTCCCAAGGCACAAATTTAAGATTGGTGAACCTCCGACACATTATGTTCTCAGATGAACCTAGTCAACTTCCTATATGATTTAGTTTCATGACCTTGAATTGAAAGTTACAAAAGGGGCAAATTAATGTTTAATGAAAACCTTCTTTGTTGGACCTATTTCCATTTCCACGCCAATATATGAAATTGTAGGAGTTTCCTAACCATGATTTTGTGTAGCATCATGATTGCTATGTGTAGCATCACGATTGTAGGTTGACGAACCCTACTTTTGTTTGACATTTACGACACTAATAGAGATTGTTGCTGCTGATCAGAGTGTCTAAACATACGCTCATGATCATAACAAATGTTGTTGAGATCACCATAGGTAAGTATGGACATCTACCATGGATGACTGGAACAATAGATCCATAATCATCTCCTAACTGACTAAGAACATAGGCAATGAGATCATTATCCCTGATTGGGCTTTGGGAAGCAACTAAGACATCGAAAATCTTGTGTACACCACTCAAATATTTTGCAATGATTATGTTTCCTTTAGGATGGTTAGTTAGCTTTGATTTGAGACTGATAATTTGTCTTCGAGTCACTAGCATAGTTGGTAAAAAGTCATTAATTACTAGGTTTCAAAATTTGTCTCTTGATTAGAAGCTGAATAATCTTCGAGATGAGCAACTTTTTAAGAGAGCACCAACTATAATGTTATCATGTCTATACCATGTTTTGTATGTTAGATTAAGAACTATGTTTGCTTCATCAATAAATTTTATTTGTGCTTTCATTGTTCTGTCAACATATCCATAAACATCATGACCAATGAGTGTTGATTTCACTAAACACTATTATGCCAGAAAATTGGACTCGATTAATTGGATGGGAAAATGGGTTGGAGCATTCAAATGGATGATAGCATGGATTTTAGTCGTGGTGGGCATCAAAGTGAATATTGGGCAAAGAAAGAACAGAATGATTGGGTAATTTCAGTGGAGAAAATAAGCTCTTGATACCATGTAGAGAAGTAATGTATTGTGTTTATTAACAAAATAATGAACCACTATTTATACAAGAGTACAAAAACTAAAATACCAAATATACAACACAAATCATAGGGGAAAATTGAATTATTATTCTAAAGGAAACAACACACAAGAATATAATGACCAAAACAAGGGCCAAAAGGGTTGTTTTATCTTCAATAGACAAGATCAAGGGGTGTGGCAAAGGAGCTCCTCATGTCAATTAGACTCCTCTGCTATTAATAGAGCAAAAAATAAAAGTCAACCACTTCATTCTAAATGCCAAGCATTTTGAAAATAGCAACAGTTGGATTTCGTGGACAAGTTGCAAGTAGCTATTAGGCGTAACCCATACATGTTAATGAACATATTGGATTTTTGACACACTTTGTTTCAAAAACAAAAACATACATTATTTTAATGGCAAGTGGATAACTTGGATTTGTTTCTCTTCAACGGACAGATTCGAAGTATCATCTATAAATAACAAGGATGCAATGATAGAGACAAAAGATATATATTCAAGTTTATAGGTTCAATCATTCTAAAAAACTCACAAGCACCATTCATTGAGTTCAAAAGACTCAAAAGCTCAACGAGATTCATTTAGATCTTTTTAAAGTTCTTAAGATGAAGTTTTCTTTCAACCTTTGTGTTGTACTATTATGTATCTCTATTCTCTACTAAGGGTAGATAGAGGAAGAGTAATAGGAGATTGCATGTGAAAACTTTGTTGATCAGTGTTGGTTGTGTGACCAAGCACTTGATATGTGATTCATTGTAATTGTATTGGAGAATTGATTATAGTGAATTCATCTTGAACGTTAGGAGAAGAGTAGAGTATAATGATTAAATCACCTTCGAACCAATATAAAATTACTTGTCTCATTTACTTTCCTTGCACTTTATTTTCACCATATGTACTCTCCCTCTCTCTCTCTTTCACTTTATTTCTTGAAAATCTATTTTCCACTGCACAAATCTTTTGAGTATATAGTTGATAAGCGCCAAGAATAGTCGAGTTTAGGGTCGGTTATAGGACATTATTGCGTAGTTTTGTCACCCATTTGTAATCATTTCATGCATAAAAGACTATGATGTGATCAAATTTGCAAACTCAACTTTATAGTATGTTTCGAAGTCATTCCCACACGACAGAACAAGATCAGAGGCCGAAAAGAAGGAACAAACGGAGAAGCAGCCGAGCAGGGATCACTCCACGCGTGGAGGAGGCGTGGAACGATTCCAATGCAGATTCACGCCACCATCCACGTGTAGATGAGACATGGACCGGGCCATTAAGGGTAGTTTCGAGATTTTGACTTTTAGTTGGCTATTTAAACCCTTCCCCTGCATTTTTGAAAGGAGAGCCCCAATTTCCAGATCTGATTTCATTTTGTTTTATCCCCTTAGGGGGAAATCCCCCATTTCCTTAGAATAGATTGATTTCTCCAATGGAAGATTTAGCTAGATTGTTGAAAGCAAAGATGTAATAGGATTTCTTAGATTCAAGTGGTAGCTCTTCTCTATTCTTATCTTTGTTAATTTCATTGTTATTTCCTTTTAATCCCTTATTGTCATATTTGTTTATTCTTTTTGCTTTGAATGATGTTTGCTTAGATTAGATTAGGGGATTGGTGACCCCAAACTAGTTGATGTGGATGATGTGTTGAAATATTTCCAATTGATTGCATGCATGATGCATTAGGATTCTAAGACTTGTGTAGTTGATGTTCGATATGATTTTTGCCTAAGTGTGGCCACATTAAGTAGCAAACTCTGTGAAAGTGAGTAATTGCGCGATAGCGGGTCTTCACGAGTCCAACTCATCCACATCCTCGCCCTCTATCAGGAAGAATTAGGTCCAGGAGGAGTGGTAGGCAAGGTGCTCGATGAAATGCCCCAACCGAATGAGGATGCGGGAGTCCGAGTGTGATGCCACTCGGTGATGTGCTGTGAACTCCCTAGTTGAGTCCTAATCACATTACTTATAATCCCCCTAGTAGTGTCTACCGCATTAGCTAGCCAAGAGTCCCGATCCCCGTTCTTTTTCATTGATTTCTTTAGTTTTCCTTAACTCCCCTTTGCTTTTATGATCCTTTCATTTCCCCGCCATTCATGTGACTCTTGTCTCATAACCTCCTAAATGCCAACACTTAATTCACCTCCAATTTGTCATCCTTGAGAACACGACACTCGGAGAATTCTCCTTTCCTCGTTTTATCACCTTCATTCCACCTCCCACTAAACTACCAAAGCATCAATAGTTAAGTTGTCTTCATTAAACCGAGACCAACACCACTTATAGCCTGTTTCATTTTTTTTTTGTTTAAAGATTCTTGACTAAGTAAAAGTTTGTTAGTTGTACTCATTTCTCTTACACAAGTTCTTCAAAATCTTGTCTATATACTAGCTGAATTAATAAAGTTGTGTACGAATCACAATTAACAAGGAATTGATTTATTATAATATAGTTGGATTTTTCGCTCTAGTCTGATATGGTTTCCTTTCCGTGGTTAGTTAAGTTTGGTAAGTTCTATTACGCCAACCTAGCCGTTGCGGCAGCGAGTGGTGGTCTCCGATGGTGCAAACACCGTCTGGTCCAAGCGGCAATCCCCTAGATGCCGTCATGGAAGAAGGTGAACATCATTCCCGTTCAGCGAAGAAAAATAGATCCTCCAAGCGTTCTTTCGCAGACGCGGTGGCGTCTCTCAATATATCTCCTGCCGAAGATTCGTCGTGTATCGTCGCCAATGAATGGGAAATGGATGCTCATGATATGGCTGACGGTAGACCGCGTGTGACATTTTCAAAGGAGCTACTTAAGGAGCTGTGTAGCGCATGGAAGATGGCACTGATCATAAAGTATTTGGGTAAGCATATCCATGTTAATATCTTGAATCAGAGGCTTCTCACCATGTGGAACCTGCAAGGAAAAAATGACGCTTATTGACATCGGGTACGGCTATTTCGTTGCTCGCTTCGGCAATAAAACTGACTATCTCCATGTCCTGCTTGATGGCCCGTGGAAGATATTTGATAACTACCTTGTAACTGAGCGTTGGGTGCCAGAGTTCAGGCCCCGAACTGCTAAACTCTCGAAGATGGCGGTCTGGGTCAGGTTTCTTGACCTGCCAATGGAATACTTCAAAGACAACACTATTAGTGCAATTCTGGATAACGTTGGTAAACCGCTCAAGTTGGATAGTGTTGGTCCCAAGGGGATGGGGTACAAGTCTAGAGGGGGGGTGAATAGACTTGTATAAGATTTTGCAAATCTTTTCGACCTCTCATGTGTATTGGACTTAGGATGTTTAGGTCCGATACCTCACGGGATGAAGACAAAGTTTTATGCGCAGCGGAAAATGTTATCCCCTTTTAATTTGCACGAGTTTGAGTTAGTTTGAGAAGTGCGATTATATGCAGTGCAGATCGAGAGTTAGATAGCGAGAGATAAAAGACAGAAAGTAAATG
>CM008339.1:33513957-33525499 GCA_002525835.2 Ipomoea batatas
ATCCAGTTAAAAAATGAAACCAACTATGTGGCAACACCCCCAACGACTCCATAGTAGGGGAGTGAACCGAGTCAGGGAGTCTAGCACAATAAACCTCAAAACAGTGCAGAGAAGGTATCTAGGTACACCTAGCACAGTTAAATAGCCCCCCTTGCACACATGTAAACGATGATACACAGGGCCCATATTTCGCAACTAGCATACTTAGCGTAATAGTGTTCGCATAGTCATAACCAAGGCAGAACAAAGTTGACCCATTAACAAACGACACACTACTGATAAGACTAACCCACCACTATCAACGTTATGCTTAATAACGCTAAGTCGGCCACAAGTTCAAACAACTAGTGCAAATACGACGACATCGGGGTGGTTTCTCTATGAAATTTCGTCTCATTTCTTGTGTGATTTCTTTGTGCCTAGGTTCTAGTAAGTAATTGCACAAATCATTTGTGCTTCGTATAGCCGTAGTAATGCTGAAGCTCCACTATGATGAAAAAATAAAGGAACTTTACTAGTAGAACTGTAGAACCCAAACAAGTCTTTATCCCCATACGTAATATATTTATTAAGAAAACAATGGGATACAAATACACCAAAACTAAAAACACTAATATTAAACAGAATGAATGCGTCTCTGAGACACTGAGATAGATGTTAATGATAGCGATGGTAACTACCACGGAATAATTACTATAAGAGCATTTATATATATATTTTCCAATTTGAGAATTAATAGCATTTATATATGCAGTATCTTATTTAGGTATATAATATACGTGCACCGTGGCAAGAAACAAGCCAAAAGTTCAATCAACTGGTAGTAGTACGCCATCGACGGGTACTGTGAAATAGGTTCATGCTATCCCTCTCTCATGAACTAAAAGTTAAGGAACACCACAAAAAAAAATCCACTTTCGTTTCAAGGATAGATTTGTTCATCTCCATAATTTTAAGTCAACAAACACCCGACAACACCTGCATTAAACTACCATTCAATCTGTATTAATCGAACATATATTCTGAGTTAAACTAAAGGAAATACACTAACCAATTATTTTACCTCCAGGTCAAAGACACATGATCGGATTGGATTACTGATGTATTGTTTTAAGAATCTAACAAGTATAGGTAAAAAAGTGAAGGAGATGATTAACAGTGGACGGAGTGTTTGAACTGTATGTTTAGAAATATTCGGAGTACGGGTAGTCCATAAACGCCTACGCTAAAACACAACAACAATAGATATACCCTAGGACTCTGGAAAACTCTTCGAAACATAGCAACAAAAAACAACACCCTGTTACACAGTAAATTAACGCACACAACTAACGAACCATAAGCTGCACAATTAATAGTAACAACCAGCACAGTTCCCCAAAAACTTAAACACAGGCTAACACCACTGTAATTGAAAAACAAACACACAACCTTAGCCACAGGGGGGCAACACACGCTCAAACCCCCCCACCCCCCAAATAAGCATTTATCTATAAGAATCCCCATCACAGACGATTGAACAACAGATGCTATGGGCATCACGAGAAGTAAACAACAGTCATATTACTTGTCGCCGGAAAAAATTACTTGTCGCCGGAGTAGTCATCCACGATGGTCTCGAATCACTGTGCAACGTCACCACAGTGGTCGACGACAACGGGGATGAAATATTTGTTTTAGGAACCTAAGAACATGCAAAATCAGAAAAATTATTGTTTTACAATTTAAACACCCACATAGTAATTATAATTATTGAATTATCAATTATGAAATCACAACTCAATTACGTGACTACCCATATCTCTTAATCTGCCAATAATTTAGAATAAAAAATCAATTAAATCTTAGCCACAATATTACATTACATCAGGAGCACAGATGTCCACAAGGACTCATAGGGGGTGGGTGGGTGGACACATGGGAGCAATAGCCTATATATATATATACACACACACACACATATTCTATTTACAGGGTCTTTCTCTCCGGGGTGGGTGGGATATGGGAGCAATAGCCTATATATATACACACACACACACATATATTCTTTCTTTCTTTTTTTTTGGTAAATTTACAGGGTCTTTCTCTCCGTCCGTTTAACGGTCCGGGGTCCACCCACGTTCGCTCCGGGAGGCACGGGAGCTGGCCTAGGGAGAATCGTCACTTGTGGGAATTAAACCCGGGTTCTCCCAAAATTCCTCCCCACAAAGAGAGCTCACTTGTCACTTGAGCTATCCCACTGGGTTACACATATATTCTTTCAATCCTTCTTTTCCAATGCTATTTTTATTACTCTTAAGTTAACTTTCAACTCTATTGTGTTAATTAAGTACAATCAACTTCTATTGAAATCCAATAGTGAAGTAGGATTAAGATTTTAAGAAGGACGCCGGTAAAGGAATAACAATCAAGAAAATCACTGAAAACATATAAAGTATAAGGAAAATATGGCTTATAGAAGTCGAATTTGTGAGTGAGGAAGGAAAATATGGCTTAAGAAGTTGAATTCGTGATTAAGTGTTACTCTGTTGATTAAAAAACAAAGGAGAAATCTAAATCGGATTTTTTTGGTCTGGTTTTGAAATGTCGGGCTTGAGTCTCCAATACACGACATGCTTGAGTCTCCTCCAGCTATAGTCTTCTACTCGATTCCTGTTTCAGCTATCATCTTCTTGATTCCATCTTGAAGCATTAACTAAAAAGTTTATAGTGACGAAATGTGAAAATATTTAAGAAAAGTAAAGAATATAACAAAAGGGTAAAGTATGAAAAATAATTTTAAAAAATACTAAAATCAAAACAATGTGTACCATTAATTTCAACAAATACTTACACCAATCAATATTTTCAAACTCCCGACCTCTCTTAACAAATAAGAGTAGGCCAACCAAGTTTTTTTTTTTTGGGCTAATTTTATTCTCTTAGGGTGTGTTTGGAAACCCAGAAAATGATTTATGGAAATCATTTTCCGAGTTTGTGGTGTTTGGGAAAGGCAAGGAAAACATGGTCAAAGGAAAATAGCTAATCAGTCAATGGAAAATGAGCCTCATTTGGAGGAAAATGACTTCCCCTTTTTTTGGGGGAAGTCATTTTCCAGATCTCGCCTCTCACTTCTCTCGCCACTCCTCTTGCATCTCACTGTCCTCTTCATCTGCTATCTCCATTTGGCTTCCAACTGCTCTTTTTCTTCCTATCATCAAGGTACTTTTCTTTCTTTTCTTTTTTTTTTTCTTGTAATTTGTATGATTTTCTCATATCTGAAAACATTTGCCTATTTCTGAGCAAAAAGGGGACTGATTTCGCAACCAATCCGACGGACTGGTTTTTGAAACCAGTCCCGTCGGATTGGTTTGCGAAACCAGTCCCTGGGACTTGCTTCAGGGACTGGTCTCGCGTCTGCAAACTGGTTTCTCAATTTTGAGTTATTTATTTATTTATATGTATTGTTTGATTATGTTTTTGAGATGTTGTGATTTTTTGTTGTTATAAATAAATAGTTTATAACAATTGTGATATTATTGTGGTGATTATTTTACATTTTTGAATTGTATAGATGGATAATGATCATGTACGTGCTGCTGTTATGAGTGCATCAAGTGCAATACTAGCTGTTGGGATTTTTCTATTGTAACTTCTTAGGAAAAAAATCAAATAGAGCATGAGATTGTCAATAGAGAGTATGACCGGGATTCTTACATAAATAGTATTTTGTGTGAGGGTGATAAAAAATGTATTAGCATTATTAGAATGCGACCTATTTCATTCTATAAGTTGTGTGACATTCTTACCACTAATAACTTATTGCACACAACTAGAGCCGTAAGTTGTTAAAGAACAAGTGATAATGTTCTTACATATAATAGGTCACAATGTAAGATTTCAGGTTATTGGATCAAGGTATTATAGGTCAATTGAGACAGTTCATCGTTATTTTAGAAGTGTTTTGAGAGCCATTCTAGCTTTGTATAAGAAACTCATAGGATTACCGGATAGTGAATTAATTCCCCATGAAATCATTAGCAATCCTCGATTTTATCCATACTTTAAAGATTGTCTAGGAGCAATAGATGGAACCCATATTCGTGCTTCTGTGCCACTTGATATGCAAGGAAGATTTCGCCGACGGAAAAGTGGAATAACACAAAATGTGTTTGCTGCCGTTACGTTTGATTTGAGATTTTGTTATGTGCTTGCTGGGTGGGAAGGTAGTGCACACGATTCTCGTGTCTTGAATGATGCACTCACACGTCCCAATAGATTTAAAATTACAGAAGGTATAAATAATACAACTATCATTTTTTTGATTATGTTACAATATATTATATAAAAATTACATATAAGTAATCAAGTTGTGTACACTTGTAGGAAAATATTATCTTGGTGATGCTAGATATGGCATCCGGAATGAGATACTTACTCCATACCGTGGTGTTAGATATCATTTGAAGGAGTTTAGTGGTCATCATCCTGAGAATAAGAAAGAACTATTTAATCTTCGTCATTCTTCCTTAAGAACAACTATTGAGAGAGTGTTTAGAATTTTGAATAAACAATTATGTGTATTAGATGCAGAACCATTTTGGGATTTTATGACACAAGTGGATATAGTTTTAGCTTGTTGCATAATTCATAAACATATTATGGGAATCGATCCTAATGATGAAATTAATCAAGTGTTAGTCGATGATGATGATGGTAGCTTGTTGACATTATCTCATACCCAAAGTGAAGAAAGACACGAGGCTAGACAGTGGAATGCAAAGAGGGATGAAATTGCAGAACAAATGTGGAATGGCTTTAGTATCTAGTTTGTTGTTAAACATTTCTTATTGCTACTTTGTTGGATGTTATTAGTTATTAAACTTGGATTAGTTATGGTTGGTACTTGTTTTATATTTAAACACTAGTATTTTACCCGTGCGGTGCACATATTTTTTTATTATTATTATGAACTTAAATAAAAAAATTTAAAACATACAAATATATTAAAATGTACAATATAATAATATAGTTGGATTTTTATATATTTAGTCAAGTATCTATTATTGTAGCATAAAAAAATTAAAATTTTGTATGATTAATATAATCTCTATTCATGTAAATATTTATATAAATTTATAGAGAAAAATTTACATAATTAAATTGAATTATTCCTAATCTTATTTCATATATATTATAATTTTAACAATATGAATAATAACTAAGAAAATTATACTGAGAAATTAAAAAATGTAAATTTTAAATTCTGTATATGTGATTTTAAACTCTAATCAGACGCACTTTCTTATATGATTGTGTAATATAGTGTATATACAAATAATATTTATTAATATGTATATATGTAAATTCTATAATATAATTTCTGTAATTATAATTTATATTGATATTTTATAGTTAAAATGATTAAATTTAGAAATTAAAAAATAGCATTTTAATTTTGTATGATTAATATAATGCATAAGTATATGTATGTATGTATTTTTAAAAATATAAATATTTATGAATATACATTTTGTTAATTTTATAATTTTATTCTTAATTATATTTTATATTTTATTAATTATAATTAAGAAAATTACATTTACAAATTAAAAGAATTTAATTTTTAAATTTATATGGATTAATGTAGTCCCTAAATATATTACATATTTAGAATAATTTTTAAATATTTTTGAATTTTTAATTAAGAGTATGAGTTTAGACATATTTTAAAATAATTTGTTAATAAGTAACCATTATAGTAATTAACGTGTATAATTATGACAATAATCACAATTCTATTAAAAATGTGTATATATTTTCATATTGTACAAAATACTATAAATATAATATATGTCTACATAAATGGATAAAAATAGAAATTGATAATTTTTTTATTATATAGGTATTGATAAATATTTTTTTTTTCCTTGCATGAAAACACATTCTTATTTTAAAATTTTACATTGATATTTGAGTTTTGTTTCAAAATCTACTTTGGTGTTATTTTAAACTTTGAGTAACACTTGTGTAAGACCATCTCATGGGTCTCAATCCGTAAGACGGGTCAGATCTTTGACATCGTTAATTAAAGATTCGACCCGTCTCACGGATTGATACCATTAGACGGTCAAACACAAGTTTTTGCCTTAAACTATTGTTTGTTATCATAAATAGTAATAGATGTCTGAAAACCACTTAGTTTTGTTTCTAAATATTTTTCAACTCGTAGATGTAGCACAGTCAAAACATCTCTAGATCATCATTTAATTAATAGGTTCACAATAGACTTTGTAGTTCAATTCAATATTTGTAGATCTATGATATGTTTTTAACTAATTTATTGAAAGTTTATTTCTTTTAGTTCTATTGTCTCTTATTCTTTTTTCATTTTAAATTGATAGATCTCGATATGGTGCATCATTCGTAAATATGTGAATTTCAATTAATTTAATAACATTATATTTAAATGTGAGACATTTACTCAATAACATTATATTTTTTCAAACTCCGCAAATGTAAGTTAGTTCAATTAGTTCATTTCTTAGTGCTGCTTTGTTGAATGTTATTAATTGTTAAACTTGGATTACTTTATAGTTGATATTTGTTTTATTGTTAAATATGATATATACTTCCAAAATTATTTGTATTTATTATAGCATCATGAATAAAGGCAAGGGAATTGGCACTTCTAAGCAATTTAGGTGGACAAAGTCAATGAAGGGTGTATTTCTACAGATATTAGCTGAAGAGGCTAACAATATAATCCCAACAATCCAACTAACAATTTTAGATCTTCCTCATTCAACCGTGTTGCTTCTACTATTTCTAAACAATTCAATGTTGCATGTGAATCCAAACATGTAGAGAATCATTTGAAAACAGTGAAGAACACGTGGATGCCGATTTGCAAACTGAAAAATTTGAGTGGAAATGGTTGGGATGATTCAATGAAAATGATTACGTGCGATTCAACAACTTATATGAAGCTTATCTCGGTAATATTTTATTAACATAATTCTAATGTTAAAAATTTTTACTATTTCATACTTTTTAATGTATTTTTGCTTTTTATTCATAGGCAACTCCCAAGTATGAAACTATATTGAACAGAACAATTGAGTATTATGATGAAATGTCTATTGTTGTTGGGAGAGATTGTGCCGTAGAAAGGTTTGCAAAATCTTTTGCAAATATTGAGTTAAAAGGTACCAATGAAGTGGATGACATAACTCCCGAAAACTTGCATGACCAAAATGATGAAGAAACTAGGGGAAAAACATCTGTATCAACTGCTACTTCGTCTAAATATATCAGGGCGTAAGAGAAAGTCACTTGACTTGAAAGTGGATGAAATGGCAGAGCAACTTGGTAACATTGCATCAGCCATTAAGTCATTGAGCACCGGTGGCATTGATGAAAGTGAATTGTATCAACAAGTGATAACAATAGGCGCTGGCTTTCACGAGGATGACTTGTGCAAAGCATTTGAATTTCTAATGACAAACGAAGTTCAAGCTAGAATTTTTAAGGTGAAGAGTTCAAGCTTGAAGAGAAAGTGGATTGAGAGCTTTATTTCATCTTTGAGTTAGATATTGGTTATGTTGGATTTTATGACTTTCTCTTGAATTGTAAGACTTTAATGTTGGATTGCTAGTTTGTTATTTTGATATCTTATTTTGGATTGTAAGACGTTGGATGCAATGATCAACTCTATTTTGGTTTGTTATTTTCAATTGTAATACTTTGGTTAGTTATTTTGATATTTTATTAGTCATTTGTTAATTATACTGAAATTTGTTATTATAAATGTTGTTATATTTAAACAAATATACTAAAATACATAATTATAGAATTCTGTTCATTTTCCTGCTCATTTTCTGGAAAATGAACTAAACACACAAAGACAATTTTCTGCTCTGCAGCCAAACACAAGAAAGGAAAATGATTTCTGGAAAATGACTCATTTTCCAGAAATCATTTTTCTGCTTTCCAAACACACCCTTAGTAGATTAGTAGATACTCCATCTGTCTCATTTTACTTGTCCTATTTACTATTTATTGGTCAAACTAACTTTTTCTTCATTGCTTATTTTCTTTAGTAATTTTTTTATTAGTTTTAAATTTAATTTTTTGTGTTTAATAGTACTTTTAATGTAGTTTCTAAATATATAAATTTTATATATTAATTCTAAACTTAATAGTATAAAAAATTGGATTAAAAATAACTTCAAGTCTCGTTAAACGAATTAGACAATCAAAAATGGGACGAGGTAGTATATAATATTCAAACTTGGGGTTCATTGTTGGAACACCAAAATAAACATAATCAGTGAAGTTTAGAGTGACCACCGGTTGGATCACGCTCGTGTCCTCTAACTGCTGCCCATAAGAGAAAATGGAGCTGAAGGGAGAAAGCGGCGGCGACAAGGTGGTGGAAGCGGCGAAGAGGCGATGCAAAGCCCTCACAAATCGAATCCAAACCTTACCCAAATCACCCTCATTGTGGAAGACCACTCTTCTGCGTCTCGTCAACTCCGAGCTCTCTTTCCTCCACCGCCTAAACTATTCCTCCTCCGTCTCACCTCCCACCGCTCTCAGCCTCAACATCGGCCACCTCGAAGCCGTCTTCCACGTCCTCCGCCACCCATCCGTCACCGCCGTCGTGCGCGTCTGCAAACCCATTCCAACCTCCCCTCCACAAACGCGGAGAACGGGTAATTCTCGTGTATATATAGACATAGTGTGTTCTCTCAATGGAAACCCTGTTTGGATCCTTGTATCAGATCGAAATCCCAAGCACAATGACTTCAAGGAGTTACGCGGCCGGATTCTTGAAGTTCTGATCGCCGCCCGTCAGTCGAATTTAACTGTGAGGCCCTCTTCGGTCATCCTTTCGTTCTCAAATGGCCTCCGAGACGACGTTATCAAGAAACTCCGTGATGAATTTGGGGCCATTGACTTGGCTGGGTTTGGGGTTTGCCCTCCATCTGAGCACGAATTGGAGGAGGGACCTTGCAGGTCTTTTGAAAGGGCCTGCATTTTGGAAATAAAGATTGAGGCTTTTCATCCCAGTATCCAAGTTTTAGATTCCAAGAGGGAAGAAGAAAAATGTGGGGATTATGTAGAGCATTTAGAAATGGATAGCAATGTTGTTGTGAATTTAGGTGAATCATTTTGTTCTCTTGTGTCCAAAATGAAGAGGTGGTCTGATTGGGATGTTGAAGATAATGCTGAATTAGTTAACTTTGATACCACAGCTCTGGTTGCTGCTGTGTCGGGGATCAGTAATGGGGTTACTGGGAAACTTTTGGATACTCCGGAGAGTGATTTGAGGGCTCGGTTCAAGGGAAATTATGAGTTCGTGATAAATCAGGTTGGGAGTCTAAGAATCCTTCTGTTTACTTGCCAAAGTTTCTACATTTCTTGTCTATGCAGATATAATTTATGGTCCTTTTAATTGATTGGAAACCTGCATAGGACTAGGCCACTTACTGTGATGAAGTTCTGAATAAGTAAACTGACTTAGCTTTGAATCTATCAAATCCACTGCCAAACTGGAATATGTTATTTTACGAATATTTGCAGGTCAGTTCGGTGCCTACAGATCTGATTATGCTTATGTTAGTGCTCCTGAAGTTTTAGCGGCTGGAAAATTCTTTGCCATTAATTAGTGCCCAACAAAAGGCACTTTCTTGTATGCTTGTAGTCATGTATTAGCATTGCCCAGAAATTCCTGATCTCCAAAGTTATGGGATTAATGTTTTTATCTTTATACCCAACAGGTGAATTCTGAAATTACACACCCAATCCATGCGGATATGGCTGGCGTAATATCTGGGAAGAGAGGAATTATTTGTAAAAGCGTTTTCTCAGAGTTCCAGGAGCTAGTATCAATGTGTGGTGGGTCGAGGGAAAAGTTAAGAGCACAGCACTTTCTGAAGCGACTTAAGTGAGTTCCATGCTAAATTTACGCCCTCTTTGTCTTGCAACTAGTTTAAATGATCTCAAACATGATTGCAATAATGTTCACACATTCAAGTTGACATGTCAGGTAGACAGCATTCCAACCCTGCTTTTATACTAAAGGAAAAAGAATGAAATAAAAGCAAAACCATAGCAGAAAGATAAATTGAAGAATTGCATGTGACTTGTGTGTGTGTGTGTCGCTTTTGAGGTGTTTTTTGGATGCTGGAGATTAGAGGAGAAGGATCTTGCATTTGTGAATAGTTACAACTTACATCATTGTGGCTATTCCAAGTACCTTGTGGTTTGATGGCATTACTATGACCATTCCAAATGAAAGGTTATAGGTTCGAGTCCCATCCCAATCAAGGATGTTGGCATAATCATGTTGCGCAAATACTATGGATATGGTAAAAGTTCTCGAATTAAGTTTGAGCTTTAAAACAATCAAGATTATTATTATATTAGTTATTTTCTTTATCCTAAAAGGCTAGACAAGCAATCGAATCCTAGACTTATTAAATGTACTCACTGTTACTTTACCTATATTCATTTGTGTGGTATAAAGTGTAACGCCAATCATGAATTCATGATATTTAACTTTTGGGCTAAAGCCAAGGAATTTTTATGTTTTTACCATTCAAATATCTATCATTGTCCATTTGTCGATATGAATGCTGACTGTCTTAAAAGACAAGAGCCTTTCTCATAGCTTTGATGGATATTGGCATCAAGGGGATGCTAGAGTTTAGACTTTTCAAGGTCAAAGTACCTATGAGGTCTTTGTATTATATTGTTTTGTTCAATTTAGTCCTTGTATGTTAAAAAATGAAACATTAAGGACAATTGCTGATGTGGTGCGACATCATCTCAGTCACGTCATCATACTTACATGACAACTCATATATTATTTTATAATGGTAAAAATCATTAATTTTAAATATTTATTGAATAATATATGAGTTGACATGTAAGTATGATGGCGTGACAGAGATGATGTCAGCGTCATATCATCTATAGTCCTTAATTGTTTCACTTTTTATAGTACATAGACTAAACTGAACAAAATTAAGGTAGGACTAAATTGAACAAAACACTATATATAGTACAAGGACCTCAAAAGTATTTTGACTGACTTTTCAATGTCTTATAGCATACTGCTTGACATTTTTAGCCGTATTTCTTGTAGCTTATGTCTAGGGTGTAAAATTCTTTAATAATCCTTCCAATTTTATCTTTAGCTAGATATCAATTATTAGTCTGCTATGGTCCTTTAAGCTGCAGGGTGGAGCTGGTGTCTGTCACGTGTGATTGTTCTTGCAGTTGTGTTGTCCCATTAGTAACATTTTGATTTAGAAACGAAGCTTGTTAAGATTTGATATGTGAATGACTTGAACCGAATGGTTGTAACAACCACAAATATGCCCTTGTAAAGTATTAGTTGCTTTTGTGATTGATTCACTTTTAAGCAAATTTCTCAAAGTTAAAAAAGCGTGGGTGGGAATTGTGCTTGTATGCAAGTGTAAGTAGTCTTGATTTTCGTTTTGAATGCATACATAATAATGTCTTGAGAAACTTTGAAATTTGTAATAAAAAA
>CM008339.1:33531622-33547472 GCA_002525835.2 Ipomoea batatas
TTTTTTTTTTTTTTTTGTTATCTTTTTCCTTTTCATTTGGTTGTATAGAAAGCTATAGTAGTTGTTATTTCCTTCGTTGCACCGCTCTTTTTTGTATGAAGTTTTCGTATATTTTCCTTTGCTCTTATTGGGAATGACATTGTCACGGTGGGCGACGGCGCCAGAGGTAGAGGTGGAGGTGGTAGTGCCGGTGGCGTGGGGGGAGGAGTAGGGGGCCGACTTTCAACAAACTCCTATGCTTTTCAACTTTTTCCTTCCGTGGAACACTATACAGGGATCTTCTCCGGCGGCGGCATCTCACAAATAACTTTTCCCTTTGTTTTTTAAACGTTAATTGGTCGTTTTGCCCCCATGAATAAATAATTAAAAAAGGTGTACGTTATTCCGTCGACATTTGGCTAGTGATTTGGCCAGGTGGACCAAATGTGTTAAAAATTGCATAGTCACCAGACTAAATTGTTAGCTTTTCGATGACTGAAATTAACAAGACCCCAATAGTTATAGGACCAAAAGTGTAATTTTATTATTTTTCTCTTTCAAAAAAAATTAGTCTAGTAAATAGAGTTTGATCGATGCTCCTATCTTAAGGTTACAGAGTTTGATTCTTTTTAACATCTTTTCAGCTGAGTTTGTCCTACATGATTCTTTCGGTACAGTTTACGAGTTCCTATCTAATTTATGAGCTATTATACAAGGTGAAGTTATTGGGTGAACTTTGTAATATTGTTCGATGCACTTTTAGATTTTAAAAGTTTAAAATATTTATCAAATTGTCACACATATTTTCCTTACTTAAGATTTGATCTTTCCAATCACAGACTATCCAAGTTCTTGTGGATTTAATCCACTCAAAGAGGCCATTGCTTTTTTTTTTTTTAATGGACATGTTTGGAGAAGCAAAAACCTCCTTAATTATAACTTATAAGAGTGATCACTTACCTTTGATGTTTTGGCTAGTTCCCATGGTTAGGGTTAATCATTGAAAGAAATTAAAATTTGAGAACATTTGGTTGACGGATGCTAATTGCAGAGAGATTGTGGCACAAAGTTGGGAGACTACTACATGTCTTAACCTCATTTCCTCATTAGACCAATGCGGGAAGGCTCTGTAAGGAGGGGGGGGGGATTCAGTGTTACCAACAAATGTAAATTAGATTTTGATGATGATACCAAAAGACTTAAGAAATTTAGTCCCCAAATATGTTTTACTCTTTTAGACTAAGGAGTTGTTATTCAGTTCGAATAGTTTTAAAGTGTCCGAGTCGTAACTCGAAGAGTTACACTTCGAATGTTAAACTTAAACTCTCAAACGAGGAGTTAAGAAGACAAAAAGCTACAAAGAGTTGAAAACGAAGAGTAGAAGACTTAGAAGACAAAAAAGTTGCAATAGGTGAAGAGTGGAAATGCCAACCTTACCGAGTAGTGGGGATTCAAAGCTTTAAGTTAAAGAATAGTTAACTCATTCGAGTAGTAGGAATGACTATTTAATAGTCATCTTCGAAAGGTTACAAGAGGTTATGATACGAAGAGTTAACTCGAAAGCTAAAAGTTGACCTCTTAGATATACTATTCGAGACATTCCCTGAGCGAACAGTTCGAAACCTTAAAAATCAAAATCTTTATGTCAAATAATGTTACCAACGCAATTGGAGTCCTAGGTACACATCACAAGGAGAATTTTCCTTAAAAGCCTAAACAAAAGGTGCAGTACAAAAAGTATGGTGGAACAGGTAAAGGTGTGCCAAACGATTGGAAAATATGACAAAACATAACCTTTCGCAATATCCACTGGCCAATACCCAAGAGATAAGAGACATTTAAAATTTATCTCCTTCTAATAGATTTTGTTGGTTTTGTGACTATTGGGCTAGTCAATGACAGACCAACACTACCGTACGTATGAAATTGAATTTGTGAAATTTGATAAATATAGGAAAAAAATGCAATAGAGATGAAATTGGATGCTAGATGATTATGATAGAATGGAAAAGTGAATTAGAAAATTGAATAAATTGAATAGAAGAAAATAATGGAAAGAGGGGATAATTGAGCTGTATTGATTTCCCTTGAATTGGCTTAGATGAGTCTGCCTAAGATTGAAGGGTTATGGGCCTTTATATAGGTGTAAAGCCTGACGCTTTAGAAATATAATATTCTTCAATAGACACTTAACCTTTGGAAATATAATATTCTCCAAGGGACACTTGACCTTTGAGAATATAATATTACATCAATAATTCAATGAATATAATATTACATTAATAATTTAATATTGAACTATAATATTCTATCCGGTAATAATCTTGATTGAGCTGTAATTTTGATTAGGTTTCATATATGAACTAGGCTGCCATATATTTTGGGCCTTAATCTTATGGGCCCTAGTACTGTATCCAACATCTAACCCCTCACTTTCTTGTGGCTCATGAAGTGATGACACAAGAAAGTAGAAAACGAATATTAAGTTTGTGTCTGCTCTGAACACCTAAATAGTCTGTGATGAGCCCCTCGAGTCTGAGTTTAGTATAAGGGGTGTGATTTACGCAGGTTGCCTCGTTAAAAACCTTTGACTAAGAAAAATCAATGGAAAAAAACTTAGCCAAGGGAAAAAGAGTACAACTATGAGCGCAATCTTTATGACTGTAAAGGATCTTCTTGGATTGTTTATGCAACTATGTTGCTCCTTTTGTCTAAATCTCATATGAGTTTCCATGAACCTGAAATCTGGAATAACCTAACTAGTTGGTGTTTGTGTTGCCATCCCTTGGGTTCGAACCTTGCTTGTAGTATAACCGGTGGAAATTAAATTAAAGCGCAATCAATGGTTGCCGACAAGACGTTTTATTTTTGACAAATTTGATTGATGTTATAGTATGTTATTTGTCATTGAAAAGTGTATTCGATGCTAAATTCCAATTTCCCAGGTTGCCAGTTGTGATACTCTGTTCTTTGTTCTCCTTAAATCGATGAAGACATTCTCTTATAACTTAATCCTAACTTGCATTCCCTGGATCATTGCTTGTATTCCCTTATGTTTTCTCCTTGTTTTCATAATTATTATTTGGTTTCTTTTATCTCATTTTCCCAAAAAAAATGGCGAACGTTACTTCTTCTTTATCTGTTACCGACTAGGTTGACTACCCTACTTTTGATAATACAGTGTATTCCTTTTGGGATTATCATTATGTGGCATTCCCACTGGCTTCATTAAATGAAGCAAATGGTAACGAACCTCTACCAAATATGTACTTTGATCTATTTTGGGATTTTGAGTATGATTTGGAAGAGTTGAATGGGACAAGAGTTGTCAATACGGGCCGGGGCGGGCCTAAGCATGGCGGGCCAAAAAAGCCCGCTCCTTAACGGGCCTGGGTTTTGCTGGCCCGGACCGCCCACCCTAGGCCCGCGGGCTAGGCGGGCCCTCGCTAGTTTTTTTTTTTTTTTGGTTACGTGTTATAAATCAATATACACACAATTACACATTACACAATATAAATATGTTTGATTGCTTATGATATATAATACACTGCAAATAATAAATCAATATAAAATATATAATATACAGTTATACTTAATTACTTATACACTGCTAACTACTTTATATAATCTATAACATAAAGTGCTTCATAGTTCACACACACACACACACACAGAGAAAATACATAGGAAATAAATATAAGTGTATATACCTGTTGAGTGTTGACTGGCGAACGGCGACTGGACTGGATAGGGGAGAGTCGTGGCTGGCTATTGTGGAGGCCGGAGGGTTGTCGGCTGATGTTGAGCGGAGTGGGCGACGGGCGCTGCTGCTGCGACTGCTGTGCGAGTGGACGGTGGCCGGTAGCAGGTGGGGGAGGCGAACTGCTTGGTGATGGGCGGTGGCCAGTCGCGGAGCTGGTGGCCGGTGGCTTAGGCGATGAGCCGATGAGCGATGAAGATTGAGTGGGCTAGGGTTCTCTAATTCTGATCTATTCTATAAAATTATATATATATATATATATATATATATATATATATATATATATATATTATAAAATAAATAGGTGGGCAGCCCATGGCTCGCCCCACTTAGCCCGTGGGCCTAAGCGGGGTGGGCAAAAAAAGCCTGCTCTTTAGCAGCCTTCTATTTTTGAAACCTACCCCCTACCTAAGTAGGGGGTGAGCCGGGCCGGGCCGGCAGGCTAAACCCGTTTTGACGACTCTAAATGGGACTATTGGTAAACGGTCTGGCTTTTTCGAATGATCATATCCTGGTCTTTGGTGATGACATATAGATTTTTAATGCAAATGTTGTTGTAGAGAGGAGAATTCTAATGTGGCTGTAACAACCATAGCTATAGAGGAAAATACCATTCCAACTGTGGATACCGTAGCTATAGAGGAAATACAATTACTGCTATAGACGACGTGGCTGTAAATGAGAGTATTATTGAGAATATTATGAGGAGGAGAAGGAGGAGAGTGAAGAGAACATATTGTGATCATGCAACCATAAGCAAGGAAATGATTTCCAGTTGTTTTCATATGCCCATAAGCCAAGCTGCAAACGAACTAAAGATTGGGTATACACTTCTAAAGAAAAGGTGTAGGAAAGTAGGAATTTCCCGATGGCCTCATTGAAAGATGTTCAGCTTAGAGAGATTATCTAAAAGTGTCTAGGTAATTTTAGTTTCTCTCGTAATTTAATATTATTAGATGAGTGTTAACTAATTATTATGTAAGAATTTGGTATCATCCAAGAGGAAGCCGAGGTAAGGGAGGTAGTAAAGGAGCTGAAAGATAAGAGGGAAATGTTGTTAAAAGATTCAAATTCGAAGTTGGATAAGGCAGCATTAAGACCCAGGGATACATGTTCCCGAAAAAGTTATAAAAAGAGATTGTATAGAGATATGATGGATCTTGTTTTTTCTTCCTCTCTCCCTACAAACTCGTCTCATGTTCCTCTACCTACCATTAGTCCTAATTCAATATTATAACAATTTTTGTATGTAGCTTTGATAATATGATGTAGAGTAAGAAAATGTTGGCCACAAAGAGGCAGAATATTAAATATATTAGCTGCCGAGCAGCGAGATAAAGGATTCCGACCGCTAAGAAGCGGAATAGAGAATGCCGTTCACTGACAAGTGAAATAAAGAATATTGTCCGCTATGAAGCGGGATAAAGAATACCAACCACTGAAAAGCAGAATAAAGAATACCACCCCCACCCTCTTAGGTTGTTTATTGGTTTTCAATTGGTATCAGAGCATTGGTCCTAGTAGGAGTGCTTAATTGCACTTAGGTGATTTTAATTGTGCTATATTGTGATTTTTGTATTGTATACTTATCATAATTTTGCTATATTGTGATTTTCTACTAGTATAATCAAACCCCCTTATTTCAATGGTGAAAACTATGTGTTAACAGCCTTAGCCCAAAATCTCTTAGGCAAGCCAGAAAGTGCAATCACTAAGTTTGCGGCTTCTTTGAAAGTCCAGTTTCTCCTTTCGTCAACACCATTTTGTTGTGGTGTTCTTGCAGCTGAAAATTGATGAAGAATACCGAATTGATCACAAAACTCCTTAACCACTCGATTGACAAATTTTGTACCCTGATCTAATCGAATCTTCACAATGTTTGTTCCCTTCTCGTTTTGCAACTACTTCAACAATTCGGGTAGTAACCTTTCGATTTCATTCTTCTTCTTCTTCAAGAAGAATTCCCAAGTATACCTAGTGTAGTCATCTACTACCACTATAGTATATTTTCTTCCACTTACGTTTACAGGGTTTACAAGCCCAAACAAATCCATATCTAGACTCAAAGGTTTAGAAGTTGACTCCATAGATTTGGACATAAACAAAGATTTTATTTGCTTTTTCTTTTGACAGGCTTCACAAACCCTATCCTTGTTGTAAGTCACATTTGGTAGTCCATTTATCAAATCTCCTCTGACTAGCTTATTAATTGCCTTAAAATTGAGATGGTTTAGCTTATTATGTCACTCCCAACTAGCTACCAAGCAAACATTCAGTTTAGTCGAATTCTAGTCTACCACATACATGTTCTTTATCCTCTTTGCTGAAAGAACAACTTCTCTGGATTCCTCACTGATGATACAACATTGATTCTTGGAGAATTCCACTTTATAGCCTGTTTGTCGCAAAACTGGCTTGCGCTTATAATGTTGAACTTCAACCCTTCTACATACGAAACGCCCTTAATAATCAGTCCATTCCTCAAGACATCACCAATCCCTTTGGTTTGACCACTCGTCTCACCACCAAAAATAACTTTCAGACTACTGACTATTTGTTAGTTACACAGGTTTGACATATCTCCGATCATGTGCCTTGAGCATCCACTATCTACGTACCAAATAGGCTTGTTAACTTGAAACAAAAAATTAATTTGATTTGGGTACCCATACCTTCTTGGGTCCTTCCTAGTTAGTGAATTTAGCCATCCATTTATACCTAGGACCCATTAGTCTATGTTTAGGTCCAATGTAGCCACTAAAAGAATTATAATCATAAGGTTGACTATTTAGTCTTCTGCTGCTAGTTCTATTCCGAGTAGTACTTTGACCACTTTTTGGATTACCTCTCGAAGGTTTACCTTTCGAAGGTGATAGTAAATATACTCCAGGTGCGCTTAACCGACCATACAATCGGCCGGTCAGGTACTATCCGGACCAAACCTAAAGCGCTCGACTGTCTCCCGTTCGGTCGGGTACTCTGGTCCGAGCTAATCGGGTCGGACGTGACCTTGATTGACGGATAGTAGTCTTGTCGAAGCTGCCACGTGCTCTCTCCCGCCTGGCCGGGAAGCTTGGTGGATGCATGTCCGCCACGTGCTCATCATGCCAGAGCACCGAAGGTCGCACTTTCCCCTGTTATAAATACAACATTAATGAGGAGAAAGAGGGACTTTTGGCTGGATTCTAGACTAAGCCTTAAAGAGTACTCGGACAGTAGGAAGGCCCACTGCCGACCCGCCGAGCCTTTAAGCCACTTTGTATGTTGAATCGGGGCTTTTGATCCGTTTTATAATAAGAGATCGTATTTTCCCCTTTAGCTTCGTATCATCGTATATTACATTATCATAAGGTTCGACAACCTTTCAAATAGCATCACCTTTTAGTTGACTATTTGTTTGTGGCGCCTTGCCTTTGTTAACTACTTTTACATGTTCAGCCACAATGTCTTGACCTTTAACAAAAATAGATTTTAGACCTCCACTGGTTGATGGATCTATTGGTTTCGTCAATTTTAGATGTGAGTGAGAGCTAGGATAAAAATTGAGTCCAACTTTGTCACTAATAGGTCTTTGCTCACTTACCATTTGATCCATTATTTTGGATGAATTTGTGAAGGTAGCTATAACCTCACACAATTTATGCTCTCGTACTTCTCTTGCTTTGCACTCTTCTTTTAGTAAGAGAACTTGTTTCTCAAACTGGCCTATTGTGCTAATCATTTCTGAATTTTTTAGCACAATACTCTTGAATGGTTCGCGTTCGGCCAAGAGTCGAGCATTGCCTTCCTTCAATTTAGATTGAGTGCTTTTCATTGACTTGAAGTCCTTCATCAATTTGATAGCCGAATCCATAAGGTCTTTATTTGAGCTTAAATCAGAATCACATTCAGTTGAGATTTGAGAAGTTACCTCATCATCTTTTGCCATGAGGCACAATTCTTCGTCGGATTGCTCTTGGCTGAAGAAGCAGATGAGCCATTTTCATCTCTGGAGTTTCGCTCTCTGAACTCGAGTTGGAGGAGCACAAATCGTTGATCAGATTCTTGGTTGACTCATCGGTTACCAAGGTTTTCCTCCGCCTATCACCTTTCAAGTGAGGTTTCTAGAACTTCATCTCTTTCTCCCAAATTAAAACCCTCAAATCTCCCTTCTTGCTCACTCTCACGGAATCCTCACACCTATTGCCTTTTTCTTCTCCTCCAAAGCCGATACACTACAAAAAAAATGCCTGAATAGCGACGGACAAATTCCGTCGCTAAAGCGTTTAGCGACGGATTTTTTCCGTCACAAAAACCCTCGCTAGAATTTTGCGACACAATTTTTTCCGTCGCTAAGATTCGCGACGGATATTTCCCTCGCTAATAGAAAAGAATCCGTCGCTAAATTTCGGCCGGCGACGGATTCGTCGATGACATTTGTGAGGGACTAGCGACGACAATTTCCGTCGCTACACCTGGCAACTATACTAACACTTTATCCGTCGCTAATTTCTTTCTACGATGATTTTTGGTCAAAATTTGCAAGGGATTAACAACGGATACTTCCGTCGCTATTATTAGTGTTAGAATTTTCCGTCGTTATATGTAGCGACGGATACTATGGTCGCTAATTTATTTGAATTGAATTTCATTTAGTTTGAACTTAGTGACGGAATTATCTGTCGCTAAAATTTTTAAAAAAAATAAAAAAAAATTAAAAAAAATTACCCACAATTAATATCACGTACCTGCATTAAATATATTATATTAAAAAAACATAATCTGAGCTTGCCAAATATATTAAGCAAACATAATATTAAGAAACTTCCAAAAACAACATCAACATCCAAAAACATAATCTGAGCTTGCCAAAATACTAAGAAACAGTGTCAAACAACATCAACAACATCCGAAAACATAATTGAGCTTGCCAAATATATTAAGAAAACATAATCTAATCATTTCCCAAGTCTTCGTCATTTGAATTAATAGAATGTCCTTCAGTAGTTGGAGGTTGTGGCGTAGAAGTGGTGGGTATGATGCCGTTGCGACGCAACTCATCCATCAAACTTACAACCTGAGCTTGCATTTGAACTTGCATTTGAGTTTGCATATGAGTTCTTTCAGCTTGTAATTTAGCGTGCATTTGAGTTCTTTCAGCTTGTAATTTAGCCTCCATCTGAGCCTCCATCTCAACTCGCATGGTATCTAACATCTCCTTCATTGTATCTTGATGAAATTGTGAAGTAGCAGATGAACTACAACTATTGTCATTGATAAATGAGGATGCCTTAGTTCCTAAGCCATAAATACACTGCTTTTTTACCCCACCAACAACATCCACATACAGCTGTGACATGTTTATAACTGGTGGCTCAGTTGACCCTTTCACCTCTTGCATTGCAGCATCATGTCGTGCTTGTATTTCTTCCTACAATTACAAATTTATACAAAATAAAAGAAGTATACAAAGACATAATAATTTGATCTATTTTACATTATACTTACAACAATTTTCTTTGACCTTTCATCAACAAATGCACCATTCTTCTTTTTGTGCATATGCTCAAAGCACTCAAATAGATTATGCTCCTTTTGAAGTTCATCTCGCTATTAAACAAACAAAAACAATAAAATGATGCTTAATTTGTAAAGAATATATATATATATATATAAAATAAATTTTTAAGTTAAGTGTATTACCCATTTGTGATAGTGCTTAATAGCAAATCTAGATCATCCGATATGTCGGAAACATCCAGTACCGGGTCCTGCCACCTCACTCATCCTATTCTTCCGCTGTTGCTCAGATTTAGCTTTAACGTCAGGCCTATCCCAATATGCCTCCCAAATGCGCCATTTATCTTCATGTATACAAGCTGGCTTCCCAGTTGAAGTTCGGTTTGACTTAAATTTTGAGACCATATCTGTATACCGTATGCCTGCTTGTGCTAAAAAAGCTTTACGAACATGTCGGTCAATAGATGCATCACACTTGTAAAATTTATGTAACATTACAAATCCATTAAATATAAGATTATAGCATAAGAAGTGATCTAATGACTACATGTCATATTGTATTAAAGCATAACCAGTCATATTTAACAAATAGGAACCCACAAGTAAGAATCCACATGAGAAAGATTTACAAATATTATTAATAGTTTTTGAAAATCTGAATAAAGGACTACAAACTAAAACAAAAATTAGTGAGGCCAACTAGAGTAAGATAAGAAATATAAACAGCAGAAAGAACCACAACAGAAAGTTTCCCTTAACCCCATTCACTACTAAATTTATCCTCAATTCCTCTTTCAAGTGTAACTCTTTCCTCCAAAATTTGGTCTATAAACTAACAAAAAGATCACAATTTACATATATAAACACACATTTGATAACACATGCAAGCACTGAATAGGTATTAACACATCTTAGTGGCCCTTTTGCAAGATCCTTTATAAATTTATTTGAAATAATGTTTGAAGGATCATGTGCTCGTATAATACACACATAATCTAAGTGTTAAAGTTTATTAAACAATTTCAAGCTCAATATAAATAATATACAATTTTTACATAGTCATTGAACCAATTTGCAAATTCATTTTCCAATTTACCATCGATGGTAGTACTGGAAATGTTTGGTTGACTCCTCTTTAACTCCTTAGTATAAACCCTTTAAAAAAATTAATGGGTTAACATTTATAACACATTACATAAGAAAAATTGAATAGAAGTGAATTCTTACTCAATAAATGGCTCCACTTTTGAACAATTTAACAACACATAGGTTTGAGCAGCTTTAAACTCTTCATCTGGCATATATCTCGCTTTTGATTTTCCAAATGCTCGACCCGGATACTTAAATATAGAAAGAGTTTCTTCATGTTCCATCAACTACATATTCACTATTATCCACAATTCGAGGCACATTTCTGTGTTTCGTGCTAACATGGTCCTCAAAATAGTATGAACAGAACGATGATGCTTCTTCCACCAAATATGCATTAGATATAGAGCCCTCGACCTTCACTTTATTTTTGACATTATTTTTCAATTTTCGAAGGTATCTAAACAAAATTGACATATATAAGTAACAATTTTATTATATGTTCGGAAACATATAAAAGAACTAATAAAAATCGTACCTCTCAAATGGATACATCCACCTATATTGAACTGGACCAGCAATCCTTGCTTCTTAAGCTAAGTGGATTGGTAGATGTTCCATGGAGTCGAAGAAACTAGGAGGAAATATACGTTCACGTTTACAAAGAATGAGAGGTATATCATTCTCGAGTTTCGTCATTTCCTCAACTCTAATTGTAGTGGAAGTAAGGTTCTTAAATAATAAACTCAACTCTGTAAGAACTTTCCAAACATTTAGCGGTAGCAACTCACGAAATGCAATTGGTATTAACCTCTGCACAAACACATGACAGTCATGACTTTTCATACCAAACAACTTCAACTTCTTCATATCTACACATCGACTCATATTAAATGCATTGCCATCAGGAAATTTGAGATTCCTAACCCATTCACACAATGCTTCCCCTGCCGGTTTGTCAAGTGTGTAACAAGCTTTTGGAAACTTTCCAGTCACAAGGTTTCGCTTCAGCTCAGGCCGCCGACAATAATCATTCAGCTCTTCTCTAGATTTATATGTGTCTTTTGTTTTTCCAGTAACATCCATAACTGTGTTGAACACATTATCAAACACATTTTTTTTTCTATATGCATGACATCCAAATTATGTCATACCAAGTGTGAACTCCAATACGGAAAATTCCAAAAGATACTTCGTTTCTTGCAACCGCAAGTTTTGGAAATTAATCCATTAACTTTAGCAGCATCCAATTTAGTGACTTTTTAAGGCCTAAAGTCTCAATCTCTGCAAGGATATCATATCCTGACCGAACAAGCGGTGCCTCAATTGTAACCGCTTTGTTCTTGAAAAACGCTATCTTATTCTTGCGAAATGGATGATTCGCTGGCAAAAACTTTCGATGATTGTCAAACCACAATTGCTTACCACTATGTTTTAGGGTGAAGGCATCTAATTTGTCCATGCAATACGGACAAGCTAACCTCCTAGTAGTGCTCCACCCGGATAGCATCGAATATGCAGGAAAATCACTAACTGTCCACAAAAGGGCAGCTCTCATCTGAAAATTCTGCTTCTTAGAAATATCATATGTTTGAACACCTACTTCCCATAATTGGTTTAACTCTGCAATAAGCGGTTGGAGAAAAATATCTATCTTCTCTTTTGGATTTTTTGGACCTGGAACCAATACGGTCAAGAACATATACTCCTCCTTCATACACATCCAAGGAGGCAAGTTGTATGTTGTTAGTATCACAGGCCATGAGGAGTATTGTTGCCCTAATTGTCTAAATGGTTGAAAACCATCCGTGCACAGACCTAACCTGACATTTCGAATTTCAGATGCAAAGTCAGGATAAATGCGGTTAAAATGCTTCCAAGCAAGCGAGTCTGAGGGATGACGCATGATTCCATCTTCAACTGAATTTGCATGCCACTTCATATCATTTGTTGTAGCATTAGATGCATACAACCTCTGCAATCGAGGAACTAGAGGAAAGTAATACATTTTTTTGTATGCTACATTAGTTTTTTGTCTTTTTGTAGCACCACGAGAAGTTTGTTTAAATCGGATGGGCACAAAACTTACACGTTGTCATATCAATATCTGACTCCCAATATATCATGCAGTTGTTCTTGCAACAATCAATCTTCTGAATTGGCAACCTCATGCCCCGTAATAGCTTTTTGGTTTCGTAGAAGTTTTCAGGGACTAGATTATCTTTTGTAGCAACTTCTTTCATAAGTTCAGTGAATTGATTGAAACATTTTTCTGATATGTGATTTTCTGATTTCAAGCTCATAAGTCGAGCTACAAGAGACAACTGCGAGTGTTTTTTACTCCCAGGCCACAACTCTTGATCTGCAGCTTTCAACATGTCATAAAACTTCTGGGCCTCAGGATTTGGCGATTCTTCTATTTCATCCACATTAAATTCAGGACCAGCAGCATCCATAACCATTGTATGGCTTCACTAGGCATTTGAGATGGGGCACCAACATCTTGATCAACATCTATATACCTTCAAGAAATTCCACACACATTCTTCCAAAATTCACACCTGCTACCTACCCAATATTTCTCTAAACCATAAAAATTTTTATCACTCATTTTTTTCACAATACCGAGGGGAAAGCCGACATCTGGGGAAGGAAGCTCAAAATACTCGGTCATTGAAGGTAAAGACATTTGACCCTACTCATTTTTCAGATGAAGTGAATAGTATGTTGGATTTTCAAGGGTTGTTAGATAAATTTTTATTTATTGATGAAGCCATGCATCCTTAATTGGTAAAAGTATTTTATTAGAAAATGGTTGTTAAACATTCCAAAGGAGCCAATATGACTAAGTTATCTGTTAAGAGGGTTAGGATAGACTTGAATCTTCCTAAATTGCAAAATTGCGTCAATTGCAATTGAATGAGATTATTACTTACAGCAGGGAAGAATGGATAAAAACAGACTCTGTTGGGTTTCGTCAATATTTGTAGTATATGCTTGGTAGAACTAATGATATTTATCTTGAAAAATCTGATTTAACTACTGAACAAAGAATTTTAACTCTGCTTGTAAGTGAAAGTCTTTTGCCTAGCAAAAACAAAAGCAAAGATGTTGGTAGCTTAGAGTGGGCCTTTGCTTATTTCCTTAAACATAGGGTGAAATTCAATCTACCCATTCTCATGGTTAAACAAATGGCATTTTGCAAGCAGTCTAACCAAAAATATTTTCCATATGGGATGATTATGAGTTAGATATTTCTCAAAGAAAATGTGCATTTGATTGGTGAAGATAGTAAGCATTTTGTAAGAATGATCTTCAATGCACCAAATATGAGGTACTTTGATTTGTATCAAGTTGATGGAAAAGAATACCTGACATTATTTGAAATCAATCAAAGACCTACAGATGAAAGAAAGATGTTACTTGATCACCTCCACTTTCTCCATAAAACGCTTAGGGTTGCATGTCAAGATGAATGTGATGTTGAGAATGAGGATGAAGAAGGTGATGGGAGACAAGAAATAGGAGGTGAATATGAAGCTTCAAGCGAGGGGGAGCAAACTTATAAGGAAGTAAAGAGAAAGATTGACCATGATTATGTTTCTGTCTGTTCACTGATTAGAGAGTTACAACGGGGAATGGATTTGGGGTTTTCCACTCTTGGTAATAAGATTGTGAAATTTTCTGTATTCGTGATATATAATATGTCAAGGGTATATTCTAGTATAGTTCTATGTGAGTATATGTCTTATCACTGATTTAGTATACGACATTACGACTGTTAGATAAAAAAATTTTGAAGGTAAGTTTGGATATGGAAATGGGGGTGTTAAAAGGTGGTATTAGAGCTTAGGTTGTGATATCTTTGTTATATGTAATAGAATTGGTTAAGCTCTATTACATGTTGGTATCAGAGCTTAAGTTGCAAGGTCTTTGACATAAGAAATAGAATTTGTTAGGCTCTATTACAAGTTGATATTAGAACCTATGTTATGAGATCTCGGATATAAGAAATAAAAGAGCTTAGGTTACGAAATTTGGGATATAGGAAATAAAGTTGACTAGGAATTTAAGATTTTGGAAAACCGCAGTGAGGATGTGTGACATTACATAATTGTTGCATATTTATCTTCTTGATTGCTAATACATGCAAATGGTGCTATATGTTTTGGTTACGCTCTATTACAAGTTGATATCAGAGTCTAGGTTATGAGATCTTGGATATAAAATTTAGTAAAACTATGAAAATTTTATGAAACGTTATTACTTGTTTTCTTCAAGTTATGTTTTGTTTAAAATCTTGATAACATGGGAAGCTTTATAATTTAATTATAAAATGTTATTCTCGAGTGGTGTTTTGGTAAAAGTTAAATTGTGGGTTCTCATATATATTATATAAGAACCCACAATTTAACTTTTACCAAAACACCACTCGAGATAAATTATATTCTTATATTTGTTATAAATTATTGATGTGAAAATAAAAGAAATTATGCACTCCATATCTATTTTGAATATCAATGGTTTTTCCAAACAATATATTCTAAAAAAAATTTAAAGGGTGAAGTGAACCTTACTTAGCGTTATGCTAATTTTTGGATGTATCTTGTTTTCTCCCTTAATGATTTTATAGATGAACATAAGTATAGACATTCAAGTTTGAGAGCAACTCACGTCATTAGTTGCCTTGGAGTTGTATTTTATTTGAGGAATGTATTTTATTTGAGAAATCAAATATTGTATAAGTTGTTTATACTTATGTGGTTAATATTAACAGTGGAGTATTTCTAAGAATTTGTAATTTAGCATTGCGTTTGGTATAGGTAAATACCTGAACGTGGCGATAACATTCCGTTTCCTTTTCAGATAGAGGTTTACACTTCTTCAACTTTAGATATAGAAATGGAGGTGATGGGGAATATACCTCTAGTTACCACCCTATACGTTCCAATATCAGGTTGGGGCCTGCACCTATATAAAGGGTCCTAACCCCTTCATTTTATGGGGCCATTCCATACACACGAAGAAGAGATATAGTAGTCCCTCTCTTTTCTTGTACTTGCGGAATGAATAAAACAATCTATAACAAGGGCTTCTTGAAGCCAAGGGTTTCTATCATTTTTTTTCATATACACATTACATTGCATGCACAGTAGTATTGTAGTAATTAACACTATCAAAATGACGTCGTCTGTGCGGATGCTACGAAAAGCCGTGTTCCCGATAAGAAAAAAGAAGAAGATGCAACAACGAGTGATTTCCTCCAAGATCAATGATCTTCAAACTAGTGCAATTAGTGATCTCAACAGGAATGACATGCTCAAACGAGTTATTTGCCATTTTCAATTCCTCCAGTGCCCATAAATTTCCAATAACACCAGGGATTTTGCCAGAAAAAGAGTTTCTAGAAACATCTAGAGAAGTTCATGAAGAATTGTTTGTCAAAAACAGGGGGAAATTGTCGTGAATGCTATTATGCTAGAGATCTAACATTTATAAAGTAGTCAAACACAGAGATGATGA
>CM008339.1:33547523-33564189 GCA_002525835.2 Ipomoea batatas
CTAGTTGAAAAATTCGAATAGATGGAGAATAAACGTAGAAGTGAGTAAGTTGAGTCGACAACCGATGATCTCGTCGCCTCTCCGACCGCCATGGTTGCGGCAACACGCCGAGCCACCGGTGGAGACGTTGACAATGATGATAGTGGTGTAGCTGAGAAAGAAGAAAGGAAAGGAAAAGAAGCTGCAAAGGTCTGGAAGGAAATGCAAATGGATGGGTGGCGACTTCGAATTCGGCGATCCAACAGCAAGGACATCATCCTCGGGGTACCAGTAGTGGTGTTGACTCTAGTTTTCCTCCGGCAAAGCAGTAGTGGATCGGCGGTGGCAGTAAGCTGGTCTTCCGACAAACTGGTGTGGCGGCTGGCAGCTTGGGAGGTGGCTCCACTTCGACAAAATGATGTTGGATCCAAATACAAGAAAACCACCCCAAACCAGAAGCCGCCAGTCTCTATGGATATTTGGTTTTTTGGTTGAGCTAAAGTTCTCAAAAGTAGGGAAAGTAGCTGTCATTTTCTATGTTAGACACAAAGTGTTAGACAAGTGCCCGTGATTACGACTGTGAAGTAAAAAAAAACTATGGTCTTTGGACCAGCGATTAGAAATGCCCTCGACTATGACCGTGAAGTCAGAAAAAACTACGGTCTCTGATCCTATGAGGACAAGTGCCCAAGGTTACGACCGCGAAGTAAAAAAAACCATGGCTTCTGGACCAACGAGGAGAAAGTGCGCGCGATTACGACCGTAAAGTCGGAAAAAACTACGATCTTTGTACCAGCGAGGAGAAGTTCCCTTGATTACGATTAGAAGATCAGACAATCAGAAAAATGACAATCTTATGACTAGCGAGGAGAAAGTGCCCGCAATTACGACCGTAAAGTCAGAAAAACTACGGTCTCTACCAACGAGGAGAAATTCCCTTAATTACAATTAGAAGATCAGAAAAACGATAGTCTATAAACCGGGATTATCGTAAGATCGGAAGTTATAACGATCCTTAGATTGGGAAGGGAAGCAAGCATCATCATGTATGATCATAGGATGGGGAAAAGCAAATGGCAAGTAAACCCCTAGCCCAAACGTGGCATAAAAGGAGAAACATCCGCAATACCGACCTTGAGATCACAAGAATGATCCCTAGGTGACTAGCCCGAGCAGAGCACAAAAGGAGAGCAGTCTTCTTAGACGACCGAATAGATCGAAGGGTGACAACACTTGTTTGCATAGTGGTGGTTGTTATAACGATCCTTAGATTGGGAAGGGAAGCAAGCCTCATCATGTACGATCATAGGATGGGGAAAAACAAATGGCAATTAAACCCCTAGCCCAAACGTGGCATAAAAGGAAAAACATCCGCAATACCGACCTTGAGATCACAAGAATGATCCCTAGGTGACTTGCCCGAGCAGGGCACAAAAGGAGAACTGTCTTCTTAGACGACCAAATAGATCGAAGGGTGACAACACTTGTTTGCATAGTGGTGGTATGTCAAAAGATGAAAAAGAATTAAAACGAAGAGTCTTGACTCCCCGAGTATCGGTCTCGAAAGAGGCAATGCGGGAGATTGCTACGCTATGCTTTTATTCAAAGGAATGCGTGATGGAACATAAGAGGTTGTTGATGAGAGTGGAGTGGCATTTAGAAAGTGTGTGATCAAATGAGGTAAACAAAATTAAAGTAACAAGTACTGTAGTAGAAAATAAGGGAATGAATTGTGCTATCTATGTTGCCTCACGGTGTGTCTTAAGAAATGGGATAGTAATTCAATCATGTTGGCTATTCAAGAGTGTGATCTCTTAATCCTCTTCCACATTCGTGTACTAAGGCTTCTTAGGCTTAGGAGTACCATTTAGTAACCAAAAGCCCTAGGAGACATTTTATCAAACACCTAGGCTTCACACATTCCTACTATTTCTAATCATTGAATTCCATAGGATCTAAGGTTGCAAAAGCTATTTCCTAACTCAAATCAACATCATGATAGAGTCAAGATCTCCAACTCTTAAAAGATTGGCAAATCCCCTCAAGATCAAATCAAATCAACAATCAATAGACAAGAATAGATCTCCAACATCAAATGAATCAAAATCCACAATAAGAAATGAGATATCACACTAAGCAAGCATAGATTCACACAACTCAATCCCTAGATAGAATCAACTAAACATATTCATGGATTCAAAATCATAAAACCTAATTCAATCTAGAAGAATATAAATTGCAAATAGAAATAGAAATTGGAAATGAGATTCAAGATAGAATTCACCTAGCCAATGGAATTACGTACAAAACTTCAATCCAACTTTGATCTTCACTTCTTCCACCAAATTGGAATTCTTTCTAAATTGAAAATGTAAATCTAAGAAATTGTGTAAGAGAAACTCTCAAATGAAAACTAGCCTCTAGATGGTACCCCCCTCCCCCCCCTGAAAAATCCTAGCTAGCTTCCTTAAATAGCCTTCCCAAAATTGCCCTATTTTAATTTCCTCCGCATTGTCTCATCCACGTACACATCCACGCGTGGATGGTCACGTGGACACGTACTGGAATATGTCCATGTTGGCTCTACGCGTGGATTGCACTTCCTAGCCATCCTGCGACTTCTTTTCTGCTCTGATTGTTCGTTATGCCCGTATACCTTGCCGAGTGGCTCCAAGGACCTGTAAAACGCTCTAAAAACATACAAGAGGTAGCTTTGCACATGATCAACTTATTAGAGAATAAAATACCATAGATTAGTCACAAAAGGACACTAAATCGCTATAAAACCACCCCGATATAGACCTATATACTTAGTCATCTTGGGAGCTTATCAAAGGGATAAAATCCTTAGACCGAAAGTATAGCACATGTCTATACACCACCCCGAGTAAGGTCTCAGGCAGAGAAAACCGATTTAGATCGGCACCTAAACTGACATTTAAGTGGGACTCTCAGTTTGTAAACCGAGCATGAAAACGGGAAAATACCCTGCTCAAATGATTTTGATTTTCAAAAACCTTCATAATGATTAATGTGGATAATCAAAACTAACCAATAGGGAAACGTGGATGCCTTATCCAACTCCAAATTTAGATCTTTTAGCAACATTTCCCTATTATCTTCCAGCTCCTTTACTACCTCCCTTTCTCGGCTTCCTCTTAGATGCTACCAAATTTGTACATATTAATTGGTTAACATGAAAGGTTTTGTCTAATAAAACATTAAAATAAGGAGATGAAAGGTTTTGTCTAATAAAATATAAAATAAAGATATTTAAAGGTCATCTGAAACATAAAGTAAGGTTTCATCTGAAAAACTCCAAACCTGTCATTCTCATTTGGGAGACAAACCATTTGTGGTGCAAACAGTACAATTGTAGGAAGACATTTGGGATTTTTGTTGCAATGATGGTTTGCAGCTATTTAAGGTCCTTCACCTCTCATTGCTCAGCACATTCAGTCTCATACACCATCCAGAGAATATAGAGTAGAAATGAGGAAAAAATCGGTTCATTCAAGCAAACAGTCCAGACAATTCAAAGCATTCAAACACAAATACAGTTCAAAGCATTCATACACAAATATCACACTATGACTGAAGGTTAGATCCTATATGTTTCTGTCATTCTTACATAACACTCATCCAATAGTATCAAATTGCGAAGCTACGGCATCCGCAGTTGGAATGGTATATTTCTCTACAGCTACCACTCCTTCAACTGCATTAGAATTCTCCTCTACAGCATATCTGCATTAAAAATCTATATGTTATCCTCACCATTACAAACCAAGATATGATCATTCAAAGAAGCCAGACTCCTTACCAATAATCCCATTTAACTCAGCCAGATCATACTCAAAATCCCAGAATGGAGCAAAGCACATATTCATTAGGGTTTCGTTACCAATTGCTTCATTTAATGAAGCCGATGAGAATGATGAACACTCTGTTTTATCAAAAGGAGAAAGAGGAGGGAGCACATCTACACTCTCAGAATCCACTTCGTCCTCGACTAGCTTCCCAATACCAGGAATAGGATTAATGGGCTCAGAATATGCAGCACGAAAACTTTCAACAGTGAACCATTGTGGACAATAGTCATACACATTCTTGGAAGATGAGAGGAAAACAGCTACTGCATGGCAACAAGGCAGCCCACTCGGTTTCCACTCCAGGCATGCACAATCCTGATTTTCAATGTTCACAACATGTGTCAAGTCATCATGAACTACATAAACGGCTTCAGACGAGAAAAAAACTTTGAAGCTTTGTGCTTTAATAGCTTTTTCTAGTAGCTGTTGCTCTTTTGATGGAGCAAGTTTGGTAAAGCAATTGCAAGACTCTTCCCTACCATGATTCATCTGCTCACTCAACATACATATCAGGGCATCTATCTTCTGCATTATGGTTGATCCCCTCATGTCCTCAATCAGCTTCGAGTACGCTTCTGCTGCATTATGTGTAATATAATTATAGGGTACACCCTTAAATAATATGGTTGTCCATTGCTCTGGCTCAATCTGGATAACCCAATAATAGGTGGCTGGGGAGATCTGTTTAATTTGTTCCATGAAGATTCGAAAAACATCTAATCGGACAGCATGAGCAGCAGCCAGAAAAATACCAGGTATAACTCCTTGGCCATCACCTTGAAATATGTTTTTCTTCAGGCTCTCCATGAGGTGAAAAATTGAATAGCCATGATAGCCATTCTCAAACACCTCAAGCACATGGTTCTTTAAATTCTTCTCTCGGTCTGAAATAAAAGTCACAGGTCGCAAAGCTGAAATTGCTGTTTTCAGTTGCAACAAAAACCACCGCCAGCTATCACCATTTTCAATGTCTACAATGGCAAAAGAAACTGGAAAGAATCTATCATCTGCATCCACTGCAGTTGCGGTCAGCAGAGTCTCTTTGTACTTTGATCTCAGAGATGAAGCTTCGAGAAAAATAAGTGGTCGGCAGCCATTTTGAAAGCCATGTACTGCAGCACTGAATGAGAAAAAAAGGCGTTCAAACCTTTTGTCCTCATTAACCATGAGCCTAGTGAGACTACCGGGATTTGTCTCTTGCACTTTTTCGCAGAACCAAGGCAACCGATTGTACGCCTTCCTATGATTATCATTTACCGTAGCAGCCAGTTCTACGCCCGTTGCACTAAAAAGATAACAAAAAATGCAAAATGAATAATAATAAATACCAATGCTGCCAAAGACCTTGTGTTCCAATGACATCAAACTCTTCCCTTTATACGGGAGGTGGTGGGTTTGAGCCTCAGTGGAGTCAATACTGACTCTTGTACTTCAATAGGTTGAGAAAATAGTTATGAACAGATACTGCATTCTAATAGAGTTAGTAGTATTCAAAAAAAAATACCTATGGTGAAAGTAGCTATGAACAGATACTACATTGTAACAGAGTCAGTAAAACTCGAAAAAAATACCGAATGGTGGAGGAGTTGAGGACACTGCGATCAAACTCCGGATTGCCACTGACGAAAACCTCGGCGGTAATGTAGGTGGCATGAATATCGAGCATTCTCTTCAGGTCCCTATCGGAGTTCAAGTTGAAGAGAGCCCGATTGTTCCCAGGGAGAAAGTACTTGGCTGAGACGGACGATAGGTCAAGGTCGTACACCTCGGCCAGCTTAAGCTTGAGATCATCGAAAGCAGTTTCCGGTGTAATGTTCATGGCATTGGCCTCACCGCCGGTGTAGATCAGGCTGCCGTCGCCGGTAGTCACGAAGCTCCCGCCGGACTGGCAAATAAGTATCAGCTTCCCCTTCACCATAGCATCCACCAATCTTCCTTCAAATTGAAAGAACAAAAAACTAAGTAAATAATAAATAAAATTGCAGTACATATTAAATACACACACACTCAAACATGAATGAATATATCTGATGTGAAGTGTTGACTGGAAAGAGAAATTGGAGAGGGAAGGGTCCTTAGGCAATATTTTAAATTGAGTCCCTTTTTTCAAATAATTTATATATAAAATAATAGTTGTTCAAAAAATTGTATAAAAAATTTAAAATATAAATATTGTATAAAAAATACATCCAAAATTTCATTTAAAAAGTGTCATGCGTAGTGCACATTTAGACGCAAAATCATCTACCAAATTTTTGATATCAATTTCTTCCAAAATCACATTTTCAATTGAGTTTAAAAGATAATCTGTTGAGTCTCTCTTGCAACATACTTGATCGTAAATAAGATTAATAAATCTAGTCCATTTTAGGACATTAATTTATCGATAAATCTCTTTTAGGACCATCTTTTACAACAATATGTATTAATCTAGAATCAAGGGCATCCCAATTTCTTGGATCATATATGTCAAATAAAAGCGAATCATTTGGTTTATCATTCTGACCAACATCATCTAAACAACTATTTCTTATTATTTTCATTGTCGCAGTGATACCTATCATCGTTGTGCACACTATCATTTAAATTTTTTTCAATCTCACAATCATCTTGATCTTCTATTTGAAGATTAACATCTAACATTTTTCCTTAACATCATCTTTTTCCTTAATTGCTCAATTCTTCTTTTCCTTTTACGCTTCTCAAACCTAGATGAATATTTTCTAGAAGACATAATTATAAAATCCTAAAGAAAGATTAAGAATTTATTTAAAAACTCTATGAATAAATAATTAATCAAGAAACAAATTCTTGAATATATTATTTTGAAATCATAATTATTAAGTTATGTAAATAAAACAAAAAAAAAATAAACAAAAATTATGAAATATTTAGTAATTTTACTTACCGATAATGGAAGAAGTTGAGAATTCGTGCATTGCCGCTTGTCTGTCGCTGTTGTTTGTGATTTGTGAATGTGAGATTTATGCAAAGGCCCAGGGAAACTTGCCTAGGGCCGGCCTTGAGGGGAGGAGAAATCCCTTAAACATGGATGAGTGTGTTTTAAGATTTGGGGAAAAATGGACATAAGGGCTTCTTCGAAAGGATTTCTTGGAATGGGGGAAGTAGGACTTGAGAAAGAGAATATCGGTAGGGATCTGATCATAAATTTATCACTATTCTTGGTAGGCATGTGCATCAGACGGGTTCGAATATAAGAATGACTTACCCGTTCGGATTTTGGTTTGTGTTCTTGTAATCCAACCTGTCATATTTTAGTTACAAATTAAAACCTACGGATATATATATTTTCGGATTCATTTTTTTTTAATTGGATTTCAAATTTTTCCAGATTTTCATTAGTATAGAACAAAGTTTGATTCCTTAGAGCAAACAATGGACGAAATAGAAGAGCCTCAATAGCAGCAAATAAAAGGTAAAAAAAATTACAAATTACAACCTTTAAGTTAAAACTTGAAACTTAAATTACAAGTTAAAAATTAAAACTTACATAAGATTTACAAATTAAAACTTAAAACTCACAAATTTACAATTAGGCTTAAGCTATAAGCACACCTTGAAAAGCAGCAACAACAATGTGTGAAGGAATGATATCAGAACCCCCAAAATTTCACCAACAAAAATTATATCAAAACCCCTTGATGTAGTGCACTAGTGTGTGAAGGAATAGTTGGGCTAGGGGTAGCTCCAATTGCAGCCTTGCAGGTGTAGTACGTGTTTGGAAGAGGAGGAGTGGAAGTATCATGTGGGCATGTGGCAAAGGCTTTGAGGGAATAGAAGGAGATGATGAGTGAGGGTAGAAGGAGATGAACTGACAGTGAGAGGATTGGAGGTGTAAATAATGGAGGGTTGCGGCTGTGCAAATGAGGAATTGAGGAAATGATCTAGGGTTTGTTGGATGCTTGATAAGCACCAAGAATAGTCTGATTTAAGGATCATTTACGGGCTAAAATTGTATAGTTTGCTACCCATTCATAAGGATTTCATGCATTAAAACTCGGATGTGATAAAAAACCTCTAACACGACTATGGAAGATGTTTTGAAGTGTTTCTACAGCAACAAGAAGGATTCAAGGCCAAAACCGAGCAAAAAGTGAAGAAGCCATGAAACTGGAGCCTCCCACGCAGCCCCACACGCGTATGGATAGGCCACGGAAAATTCTTCAAGGCTCGACGCGTCGAGAGCCCTGTGACAACCCTAAATTTTAGATGCGGGAAAATTGTCTATTTTGCCCCTATTTTGCTCCCACTATATAAAGCTCATTATTCAAAGATCTAGAGCAAACCAATAATTTCTAGATCTGATTTTCTTTCTATTTCTTCCCCTTTGGGGAGGAAAACAAACACATCTCCCTAGAATAGATTAGCTTAGAAGATGAAGAAGATGTAGATTCAAGATTTCCTTAGGTATAATATAAAAGAGTCATTTCCGTTTTTGGTCCTATTGTTATTGGGGCATTGCCAATTTTAGTCCACTTCATTAATTTTTGCCACATTGCGACCAATCTTATTTAGTACTTGCCACTTTTAGTCCACCGTTAAATTTTCGTCAAATGGCCGTTCAAAACAAGGGTATTTTTGGTCTTTTCATGCTTTGGTCATATCCTTGACCCTTTGCAGTGGTTTTCCTTACACATTTTCATCCAATGAAGAGGTCCGGGGAAAACCATGGCTTTGTAATGTGGCTCGCATGGCTTTCGTCGTACCTCTTCATTGGATGAAAATGTGTAACGAAACCCACTGCAAAGGGTCAAGGGGATGATAAAAGCATGAAAAAACAAAAATACCTCTGTTTTGGACGGTAGCTTGACGAAAATTTTAACGGTGGACTAAAAGTGGCAAGGACTAAATAAGACTGGTCGCAATGCGGCAAAAATTAATGAAGTGGACTAAAATTTGCAATGCCCCAATAACAATAGGACCAAAAACGGAAATGACTCAATATAAAAATACTCTTTTCATTATAAAGATTGTTCTTTTACATTATTGCTTTGTTTATTTTTGATTTGTTGTTCTTGATGTTTCTTCTGTTTGAGTAGTGTAGTTAGGGGTGTGTGTGCCCATGATAATCCTTTGATTGACGATTAAATCTTGCCTTATGATTATGAGAATTGTGGTTGTAGGATTGAAGTTTGTGTGGATGATGTTGTTCAAACTTTGGTTCTATTTCGACCGGAATAGTTAGTGAACCGAGTGGATGTGAGAAAGTGCGTGATAGCGGCCTCTTACGAGCCCAACTCATCTACATCTCCGCTCTTAGTCCGAGAGGATGAGATCCGAGAGGAGTGGTAGGCAAGGTGTTTGATAAAATGCCTCAACCGAATGAGGATTGAGAGTCTGAGTGTGACGCCACTCGGTATAAATACCGTGACTCCCTAGTTCAATCCCGAAACCCATTTCCAAGCTACTTATGATAATCAATCATTTGGCTTAGCATCGGCATGCATCCCCTTCTTTTCCTTTTTTCGTATTTTATATCTCAATCTTACCTTCAAACCATTCACACAACCATCCATGAACAAAACATCTCCCAACGATTCTTGCAACTCTTACCTTTCAACCTCCTAAATGCCAACACACATTCGTTCCAATTTTTCATCCTTGAGAGACACGACACTCGGAGAGTTTTGACTCTTCGTTTTACCACCTTCATTCACCTCACCATATACTCACAGCATCAAAATGGCGCCGTTTTCGGGGATGGCAAACGGTTTTGAATTGTGTTGACATTTTTGAAGTAGATTTGAAAGAGTTCTTGAATTGCTGTCTTTTTGTTTGTTTTATTTTCTTATTGTTTGTTACTTAATTGAAAAAGTGAGCTTATTGTTATTGAAAATCTTGCTACTCCTTTGCAACTACTTTTAGTTGCAAAATATTTTTTGTTTGTTAAGCTTTGCACAGGAAATTTTCTTCATCAAATTAATTGAAGCTTACAAAATGAGTGCTTATACATATCCCCATGGCTACCCATACCATGGAAGACCATATACAACAAATATTCCACCCCAAACCTATGAACCTTACCCATATTACTATCCAAATCCTTATGAATACCCACCACCACAATATATCTACTCTCCTTACCCGAATACTTTCCCTTATCCAAACTACACACAATATCCTTATGATACCCCCTCTATGCTTGACCATGAAAGAATTGAGAAACCTACATAACAAAATGGAGAGGAATCCCTTAGTTCCATAGTTGAGAGGATTAACAATCAACTTATTCAAGTCATGAAGGAGATAGATCCAAATTGTGAACCGGCATTAAAGGCCAAAATCCCTTCAACCGTTAAACCTCCATTCCACTATGACCCTCCACCAAATCATAACCTTGAGAAAAATTGGTATTCTCATTCTTACACTATTCCTAGTTATCCACCCCCACCACAACGAAATGAAAATACCTTTACAAAACACCACCTTTTGTGCAAAATTTCACTCAACCAATGCCTTATGAGAGACAACATTGTGAGTACCTTCCACCGGTCAATGATGAAAATTCAAATCTTGAAAACAAATTAGAAACATTCATACAAATGGCCAAGGAGGATACCATCAACCTAAGAAACGAGATTAGAAGTGAATTGAAGAAGAATCTTGTCACTCTTCGCGAAGAAGGACTTCCGCTGGATGAAATTGAGACTAAAATGCTATCAATGTCGGAGGAGTTCATGAAGAAAATGCTACCACAAGTTGATGACCATTTCATGGGAATTAACCCGACAATGGAAACCTATCCGCGAAGTGAAGGCGAGATGGAAAGAAAGGCTAAAATTGAAAAGGTGAGTGTAGGAGAAAACGAAGAATTTAATGCCCCGGTACTTCAAGAAGTTTCGACTTTCGAGTTGAACATACCACAATGGGAAGAAATTAAGAGTGAGGACGAGGATCACATTAAAATTGTGTGGGAAGATGAAAACCCACACAAGGTAAGACTTTCCCTCAAACTCTTATTGAAAATTCTTATGATGTTTGTGAGGATGACTCCTTTGCGATTTATAATGATGAGTGTGATAGAGTTTCTTTTAGCTCATGGGAGTGTGATTCCTTACAATTTTGTGATAATGACTTGGGGAGTGAGGATGATATCAACTCTTTTTATTCTTGTGAAAGTGAGTTTTACGTGTATGATGATCCTGTATGGGAAGATGAGAATTTCTTAGAAATCGTAGAAGAGAAGCAGGATCAAGGAAAGAGAGTTGTCACCCTTGACAATCCGGTAGAAGTTGTGTCGGGAGAAATTGCTCTAGATAGGATAGAAGGTGGAGAATGTGTATATTGGGGAGTCTTTAAGGAAAAGGTTGCAGGGGTAGGAATCTATAAGGAGAAAGAAGAAGAGGGGTATATTATCTTTGAACACCTTGAAATAATACCCCGAGCTTACTTATTGTTGAATTTTATTTTCCTCTCCTTAGTTTCCAAATTCAAGGATGTTTCCCATCTTTGGGCATACCTTGAATCTAAAGTTCACGGGACGCTTGGTAAGGTCTCAAAATCAGTGTGCTTCGAAGGATAGAGCACACCACGTCTGGCCAGGAGACGTTAAACCATGGCGCACTTGGGAGGCAATCCTAACGTTATCCTTAGATGATTAGAACTTTATTTCTTGTTTACTTTTTCTTTTTCTTCGTTATTAGCAATTTTGTTTTTTAGAATAGGCTTGCTTGAGCTAACATTGCAGGTGGTTTTGGTGCTAAGCCATGACGAATGAGCTAAAGCGGATCAAAAGTGGAAGGCAAAAGCCGGGAGACGAAGAAAGTGATCAGCACTGTTGTCCACGCTGCCCACAAGCGTGGTGACAGGCGTGGAATCTTTCCAGTGCTGATCCACGTGGACCTACACGCGTGTAAGTCCGCGTGGACAGGTCCTGACCAATTTTTGTGCATTATTTTCTTTTCATCCAATTTTTATAAGTCTCCAAGGTCTGGCCGTGCCAATAATCCCAATGTTATCCTTTATTTTTAAGCAACTTTTATTTACGGTTATTATTTTGTTTATTTTAGTTGCTTTAAGTTTATTTCTATGCAGCCGTTTAAGCTAACAGATGCAGGATAAACATTTCGGAGGCATAGATTTACTTTTAAATTGCTTAATATCAAAGGAAAGAAGATAAGATAGAGCCGTCAATCTTAAAAAAAATAGATGGGCAGTAAGCTGAAGATAAGGTTGTAGAGACGCACTGTATGGTATATCATTCTAACTTTTCTTTCAATTTTTATGAGCAAATTTGTCTTGGTTCACAGAGGATGAGTTGCATGATTTTGTTATAATGGGTATAATATTTTTTTTAGAAAACTTATTTGAAGCCCAGAGCACACTTTTTAAGTGTGGAAAGATGCCTTAGTGTAAAATATTTTAAGACCCTAATCATTTTTCCTCTGTTCCTCATGGAAAGATGTTCACTTTTAAGTGTGGAAAGGATATATGTTTCTTGAAATAGTTGATTGACTGAGTGATAAGGTATAGGAACTAGAGGGCGTGTTATTGCCAAATTTATCTAGGAGGGCTCCTATCCTTGTGCCAAATATGAATGTTTTAAATATGCTTTGGAAGTTACACTTTGCACCAATTTGCACAATTTGACCCAAAATTGAAAATTTTTTTTATGTGTGCTTGCATGTTCTTCAACTGGTATTTTGTTTGGACCTCAGTCAAAGATCTCTCGAAGTGGGAGTGTGAACCCCCTGAGTTTTAGAAAGATAAAAATTGTGAAGCTCGGAAATTAAACTAATCTTAGCAGGACATGGGGCAAAAGGAGAGCCTTATAGTGAGCTTTGAGTGAAAAAAATCCCTACTCCCTAGAAAAAGGCATGAGGGGTTGATATGGTGAAACGTGAATAAAGGCTTTAAAAAAAAAGGCCACTCCTAGAGATAAGATCCGAGGAAAGCCTTCTCGCTAGGAAATGTTCAACCATAGTCTTCAAATGCTATATCTGGAGTCCGTTGTCCACTTAAAATGTTCCTAGGAGAAGAGAAAATTGAGAGGAGGTGAGCCGCCTCGCTAGGATTCGGGCACCCATTGCACTGTCTTCGAAAAAGCATGGGGCTCCATGTGAAGTCGGGTCGCCCGATGACGTTATCCTAGGACGTGAGAAAATAGAGTGATCGCCCGAGCCATGGCGATGAGCGGTCCATATCCCTACCCTCACTTAATTTTTACGTAAAGGGACTTTGGCGTTTTGGTTGGAAATTGGCTAGGGGGTGCACATCGTTCCCACTAGTCGGATCGGCTGGAGGCCCCTAGAAAATACAAGGTGAACCCTTTTGTTATTTGCATGCTTGAAAGGTGTGAATAAAACTTTTTATGTTATATCCATCTCTTGAGACCTTCACTTCCTTAGCATATTTCTTACATTTGGCCGGCATGAGTTTAGTGGTCTTGGTGGATAGTGTAGGGAATTTCACCCGCTCAACTCCGAACACCCATGCATCGCTTGATCAATCAACAATGAGAAAACGAACTATCCTTGGTGCTTATATAATTAGGATTGGATAATATGCTTGCTTGAGGACAAGTAAGGTTTAAGTGTTGAAACTTTGATAAGCACCAAGAATAGTCTGATTTAAGGGTCATTTACGGGCTAAAATTCAATAGTTTGCTACCCATTCATAAGGATTTCATGCATTAAAACTCGGATGTGATCAAAAACCTCTAACACAACTATGGAAGATGTTTTGAAGTGTTTCTACAGCCACAAGAAGGATTCAAGGCCAAAACCGAGCAAAAAGCGAAGAAGCCACGAAGCAGGAGCCTCCCACGCAGCCCCACACTCGTGTGGATGGGCGTGGAATAATTCCAGTAGCTCACCACGCCCTCCACCACGCGTGTGGATAGGCCACGGAAAATTCTTCAAGGCTCGACGCGTCGAGAGCCCTGTGACAGCCCTAAATTTCAACTGCGGGAAAACTGTCTATTTTGCCCCTATTTTGCTCCCACTATATAAAGCTCATTATTCCAAGACCTAGAGCAAACCAATAATTTCTAGATCTGATTTTCTTTCTATTTCTTCCCCTTTGGGGAGGAAAACAAACACATCTCCCTAGAACAGATTAGCTTAGAAGATGAAGAAGATGTAGATTCAAGATTTCCTTAGGTATAATACTCTTTTCATTATAAAGATTGTTCTTTTACATTATTGCTTTGTTTATTTTTGATTTGTTGTTCTTGATGTTTCCTATGTTTGAGTAGTGTAGTTAGGGGTGTGTGTGCCCATGATAATCCTTTGATTGACGATTAAATCTTGCATTATGATTATGAGAATTGTGGTAGTATAGTAGGATTGAAGTTTGTATGGATGATGTTGTTCAAACTTTGCTTCTATAACCTGTATTTTCAGCATTGGCGGCAATTTTATTAAGTAGATTATTACGAAGGAGCTTGTATTATTTGTGTTCGCCATGGCAGACATGGAGGTGATTTTGGAGCAAATTTTTGGAGAAACGTCACAAGAAAACGCAGATAGCCCTTCTATGCAAGGTATGTACTGATTTCTCATATCGTTGTGATCCGTAATGAGTGGAAAATACCAAAATCTGTAATTCAACGTGTTAAAGTGCTGGAATATGGGTTGAATATCCTTTAAATTTGAGAGATGTTGCGTGGTGACGTTGTGTGACAACTAGGGGAATATATGTGACGTTTACCGTAATTGTGTTTGACTCATCTATGGTATATAGTGTGGAATGTAGTTATTAATTTGAGTATTTTTTAACATGGCGTTGTTTGAAAATTGGTATACTTTACTGTTAAACACATTGCTTGTGTTACCATGCATATAGGTGCCTAATGTTCAAAGTCCATTTTTTTTTAAACAATTTGTAATAAGCATGCGAATGTGGATATGATGGATTGGTTTTTTTGGCCTGAGAATTTGTGTGCGGTTTAGCAGCGTTTATGTGACTTTTCGCTTTGTATTGTTTGACTTGTGAGAATATTGTGGTTCATGATTAAATACATATTTTACCGAATAATTACAAGCATTGTTGTAATGTGTGAGTATATATTTGCGTGATTTACGTAGTTTTGATTTCCTTGTGTTTTTTGAGTGTTTGTAATCTATTTGGATGATAAGTATGCAATTGAATAAAGTACAAGTGTTCACTTAATTTGACTTGCTGTGTTTGAAGAAAAAGCGAAAGAAAGTTCATGTGGGTGGGAAGTAGGAAACCTATAATGATAATGTTGAAAATTAACATATACTGATAATGTTTTAATATTACCACATAGTTTGTTAAATTTGAGATGATTGTTTTGTTTTATTTTTAATTAGTTACAGAATAATAAATAGTACGTGCCGTAATTAGATTAACTGTGTGGCAGATGATGAAAACATCAACGGTGACGCGCGTGTAGGTGAAGAGTGCGACAATGAAGAACATGGGGCATACGAATGTATACCTGATTGTGATGAAAGTATTAAACCCTTCCTGGGGCAACGTTTTTCGACGTTAGACGAAGGTGCTCGGTACTACAAAGAATATGTCGCATTTGTAGGTTTCGATGTCCGGAGCAGCACAATAAAGAGGAACCGATATGGAGATGTAGAAGTGAAGTATATGCTTTGTTCAAGAGAGGGGTACACAGTGACAAAGGAACAAAGGTCAACAACCACAGGGGAGACCAATGGAGCAAATAAAAACACACGCCGACGTGTGTCAAACAGGGTTGGGTGTATGGCTCGGTGTGCCCTGAAACGTCAAAAAGACGGGCATTACGCAATTAATGTGTTTATTGAAACTCATAAACACCGGTTATGTAACAAAGAGGCAAAAAAGTTCCTCAAGATAAACCGCAACTTGGGAATCGGGCATCAAGCATTCATAGCAGCATGTGAAAAGGCTAACATAGGGACTTCAAAAGCGTTTGAGCTATACAGTGTACTTGGCGGTGGTGTAGATAGCGTTGGTGCTACATGTATGGACTTTAGGAATTGCAGAAGAGATGTTCTGACGCAGGTACACGATGCCGATGCACAATCAATTATTGAGAAATACACGAAGAAAAAAGCGTTGTTTGCTACATACACGTTTGATTACGACGTAGATGACGAGCAAAAACTGTGTAAAGTGTTTTGGTGTGACCCAATAGCAAAGCAGAATTACCTTCAGTTTGGGGAAATGGTTTCATTTGATGCAACATACCGCACAAACAGGTTCGTTCTATTTTCAATGCTCGTAATATTTTGTATGGTTAAATAAAGAGTTGTTGGCACACATAAAATTCAAAGTAAACATATTGTCATGCAAAAATTGGCTAAATTTCATAACATTGCCTAAGATTATTGGAATACCAAATGGCTAAAAATATTTTTAAAAAAAACAGATATACACAATGAAATTTCAATATGAGTTGTTGGCACACATTGCATTCCCGTATACATATTGTCATAGCAAAATTGCCTAAAATTCTAAACACTGACTAAGATTATTGAAATACCAAATGCCTAAAATTTCACCGAATAATTAAAAAAAATCAATGAAACCCTACAGCCTGTAACTATTCATAAAAAGCAGCAAAAATACAATAACAACCAAAACGAATTTAAAAAAATGCAAAACAAACGACAAAAAAAAATTACCTGGAACGCCAGCTTCCGTTTGCGGACCGGGAGGGCGACGCCGGCGACTCCCCTCACCAACTTCGGCCATTGATGTAGTCTCCAACTTCAACCCACAAACGATCTGCAACATGCAACGCCGGAAAAGAGATGGAAAACCCCAGCCGCCGCGCCGCTCCCCAAACGCTGCTTTGCAAACGCCTACAACCACCACGCCCGTACCGGAATACC
>CM008339.1:33601173-33611999 GCA_002525835.2 Ipomoea batatas
AAAACAACTTCTGTTGACCAAGAAAAATGAGTCATATTTTCGACTATTTTTTAGAAATGAGTCATTTTTTCGGAAAATGACTTTCAAATTTCTTTTTCGGAAGTCATTTTCCGTACTTGACTTCAACAATTTTTTAGCCAAAATGACCACATTGTTGCTTCCGGTAGAGTTAGTTTCTGCCGAAACCAGTCCGCCGACTACTTTTTTTTTAAAAAAAAACTTTTTAAAAGAAATATTATTATTTTATATATTATTATAATTTTTTATATCTTAAAAAATAATTAAAATGTTTAATAAACCAAACACATAAAGACAGTTTTCAAAATGCAACCAAACAGCGGAAATGAAACTATTTTCTGAAAAATGACTCATTTTCTAGAAAACATTTTCCTATTTTCCAAAAACACCCTAAGAATCTCAATTTAGTAAAATTATCCTAAGTTTAGGAATCAATCAAGAACAAAAAAGACATTTGAAATTAAATTAAGAAAAACCAGGATGACAAAATTAGGTATTAACTTCTATATGTATACACATACATATATAGTTAATGGCATTGATAGGCGGATGTTTTTGAATTCCATTAGCATCTGGCGTACGAGTACGCTAAACGAGGAGCGTGTTTAGCTCTAGCTGCACGGAGAGAAGCAAGTCTAGAAGAAGTAGCGAAGGTTGCTGTGGAGCTGGGGGCACCAGACGCTATAGCCATTCAGGCAGATGTTTCCAACGTCGACGACTGTAAAAAGATCGTCGATCAGACCATAGCTCGCTTCGGCCGCTGTCAGTTGTTTCTCAATCAAATTCTTGTAAATATTGCTATATATGCTTGCCACATTTTCAACTTGTGCGTTTCAATGTTTTATGTGCAGTGGATCATCTGGTTAATAATGCTGGGATGATGTGTGTTTCGTTTTTGGAAGAGGCTGAGGATGTCACTAATTTCCGATCTGTTATGGTGAGTGACCACAATCTTCAATTTTAACTAATCAATGAAGATATTGTAAGCAAATAATCAAATAAGACTAACCTCCAGCCATAGTTGTCCTTTAGTTTGCCTTTGTATGATGTTGTTGTATGTGTTGATAGTGATAGTATTCCAGCAGAGTGTCTGGTAGAATGACTCCCACTTGTCTCAGGTTCAATATAGATGGTGTATCAAGCAGTAACCTGAGCAGTGGGGGACCTCTGGCTTATATACCTATAGAACCATCAATATAGGTAATTGTAACGGTTTCCGTTACTTGGAACCACATAATGACTATTTGAAAGCCATCATTACTTGCACCATTAATTTCCCTTAATGGAAATGTTACAGATATTAATATAAACTCTGTACGTGACAGAGGCCCGGGAAAGTATATAGGTATGTAGACTGGATTGCCCACCCTAACACAAATTATAATTTTTGCAAACTTTTACCGTCCAGCTAGTGAAGTTCGTCGGTTAGAATTCTTCAATCCTAGCTTGCCTCATAAGAACTTATGTGTTCCGGGGCTAGCCCGTGGGCTAACTTTAATTTTAAAAAAATAATTATGATATTATTTTATTTTTTAATAATTTAATTTAAATAATATTATATTCTTTTATATTTAGAAATTAAAAAAATAATATATATATATATATATATATATATATGTAACTTTTTATTGAAAGGTTTGGCCCGCCCCACGTGGAGGCTAACTCGTGTAGCCTGCCAACTTGCACAGCCAAGCCCATGAGGCCTATATTTTTGCACCTAAAAGATTTTAGGTCTTAACCCGTCCTACCGTAGGACAGTTTAGGACTAGCTTATAGGTTTCGGCCTACTTCGACACATTTAAGTGAAGGGTTAAGTTCAACGTCGGGTAACCAGGAAGATTATTGGGCGAAGACATGAAGAGACAAAGTTCAGCACCATGCGCTTTTGTTAGAGGTTTAACTTTTTGGCGTATTGGTGGAGGAATATAATGGTTGGGTGGAGATCAATGAAGGGTCAAGTCCAACGTGACTAAGGAATTGGTGATTAAAGAATTGTTGGCAAGCGTTTGATCCTAACAAATTAAGTGTATGATTTCAGGATATCAATTTCTGGGGCTCTGTTTATATGACTCGCTTCGCTGCTCCTTATTTGAGAAAGAATGAGGGGAGGATCATTGCTATTTCTTCATTTGCTGAATGGCTGCCTGTTCCCAGAATGAGTGTTTACAACGTAAGTAATAATTGTACCTATTGTATTATTTCACTTGGTTATATTCAGTTGTCCGGAATTTGTTATTTGATTATTAAGTAATGAGTACTGTATATAATGCTCTGGTTTTTCAATATTGTGCAGGCAAGTAAAGCAGCAGTGTTTCAGTTTTTTGAGACATTAAGGATTGAATTTGGGGCTGATATAAAAATAACTCTTGTAACCCCTGGGTTCATCGAGTCTGAGCTCACTCAAGGAAAGCACTTGGATAAGGATGGCCAAGTAGACGTTAATACTGATGTCTGGGATGTAAGTTTTCCATTCAACTACCCCACCAATACACACAACGCAAATTATTGGGACCATAAATAAATGTACATTTTATAAATAAATGTACATTTTTAAAATATTGAATATACATGAATACACATTATTTGGTAATATAAAGAATAATGTATACCTTTACTACTCAAATAATGTATATTCAAAAATGAACTACTTCTAGTGTATAGTATTAAAAATATAGTTTGAATATACTTGTTGGTTTTATGACTTTTGGGTAGTCGCAGGTCAACACTACCTTTTAGAATAGTGGATATATATGAAAGATGTAGGAAAAATATATGTATTGTATTGTTTGTCCCAATTAAAGCATGTGCTCCATCTCAACTAAAAGCCTAAGCTGATAGTTGGAACACGTGGAAGTCTCTTATTGAGGGTAACCCATGATCTTTTGCATGACTTTGATACCAAATTAAAGCATGTGCTCCATCTCAACTAAAAGCTTAAGCTGATAGTTGGACTGCACATTTTATATTTATGCTCACAGTCCCCTCCTCCAAGAATAGAGAGTCTATTTATACATATATTGGGTCTAGAGCCCTACAAGAGATAAGAATCATGAGTTGCCTCATATTGGGAGTCCTAGTTACATTATGACTAATAAGCATATTGGGAGTCCTAGTTACATTAGGACTAATAAGCCCTAATCCCGCTAATTATAAGTGCTAAGTGGGGGTTCATTTTGATTTGAGTTGGGCTAATGGAGATCTGTCCATTTGGATTTAATTGGGTATGTCCGGTGTTGCGGTCCGGTTCTAGTTCTGAATCGTCGATTCGCGGTTTCAAGATTGTCGGAACCGGAACCAGAACTTTCTTTGGGCAATTTTGGAGTCAGCGGGTTAAAACTGGACATTTTTTTTTCACTGATGCAGTAGCACATTTTGTATTAATGCATCATCGCAAAGCCTGTTGCTAAACCGAAAAAGAGAAGGCCACATGGGTGGCCTTAAATATATATATACTACAATCGTCTCATTTTGGTTTTCTGATTCGTTTAACGAGGCTTGACTGAAATTATTTTTAATCTAATTTATAAAATTTATATATTTAGAAACTACATTAAAAAATACTATTAAACACAAAAAAAAAATTTAAAATAATAAAAAAGTACTAAAGAAAATAAGCAAAGAAATAGTTGATTTGAGCAATGAATAGTAAATAAGAAATGTAAAATGGGACAGAGAGTATAGTTTCAAACCCGAATCCTGGCAGTTCTAATTTAATTAAAATAATCAATCCGAATGATGAGTGAATACGAAATTGATTTTTAAAGTGTACTTATTTTCAGGCGCAGATGAGCATAATGCCGGTGGAGAAGGTGGAGGGGTGCGCGAAGGCGATCTTGGATGGCGCGTGTCGGGGGGAGAGGTACCTGACACATCCGGCGTGGTTCAAGGTGACGGAGTGGTGGAAGGTGTTCTTCCCGGAGGTGGTGGAGGGCGCACAGAGGCTGCTGGACATCAGCTGGCCGGGAAGTCCGGCCCACGAGACGCTGGGGAAGAAGATTCTGGAATTCACCTGCGCCCAGAAGCTCATCTACCCGGACACAATTCAGCCCGAAACCGTCGCGAAGGCTGGCCCAAAAGCCGAGTAGAATTGCCTCTATCTGTGATCGGAGGTTGTTCCATATTTGTTGTTTGTGAAGTTTTTCCATAATTTCTTTGTACGTGTTTGCGTTAGTTTGGGCTACTGGTCTGTAGATTTCGCTACTCGATCTGAAATTGTTTTTGGTGCATTTGTGGATGGTATCTGAATAAGAAATTAAAGCTAGGGAGATAGCTTCTTAGCTTTAATTAAGAAATGATTAAATTGATCTGCATAAGTACTATGATGGCATTGTTATACCGTGGACCAGGTGCATTGTGCACCCCGTAAAGAGATGAGTTCTGTGTATTCTAGGCAATTGTTATGAATATTTTTATTCTGTGTATTATAGACAACCGTTCTTTGTATTCAAGTTAGTAACACAGGTTGTGATGTGTTTGTGCATTCAAATGTTAGGAGGATAAGTTTAATATTCTGTGTATTCTAACATTCGAATGCACAAACATATCACAACCTGTGTTACTAATTAACTTGAATACAACCGTTGTCTATAATATACAGAATATTGACACAAAATACACAAAACTCATCCTTCTAAACATTTGAATGCACAAACACAAACCTACGTTACTAACATAAATACACAGAACGATTGTTTAGAATACACAAAATGATTGTCTAGAATACACAGAACGATTGCCTAGAATACATAAAATTCGTCTCCTTACGGGGTGCATGTGCACCCTGGTCCACGATATAAATTGCCACTATGAATCTATGATGCTCCTCAATCTTCCCTCATAACAAATATACACTCTAGGATCTGGAACCTTTATTGTGTCTTATAAGAAGGATAAGATGGATCTTATTTGGTAGACACTTAAATGGATGTTTGGTTATTCACCGAATGTTATATTATGTTTTATGTTTGGTTTAAAACTAATGTAAAAGAGCTATTTATTTTATGTTATGATGATTATTTTATTTAAATACTGTTAATCTATTTTTATGTATTTTAATAAAATTTTAAATTAAATTAAAATAAATAAATAAGGTAATGTTAAAATATAGAATTAAATAATTTAAAATTAATAAATTAAGAGTTTGAACAATAATTAAATAAAGTAATGGATTAAAATGAAAATTAGTAATAAGACAAGAGAATGTGAGAATACCTAAGAAAATGATCCTCTCATATTAAAATTTATGTGGATGTTATGTTACATTCTCAGAATAAATTGCATAATCTGAATCAAATATGAGAATTTTATTCAAGCAACTATAAAATTGGTTTATCTTATTATATAACTTGAACTAACGGACCCTTATAGATTTTGAGATCTCGAATTACACAATAATTATTGAATTTATCAATAATTTTCTCTAACTGTTAGATATTTGCAATTTTAAAGAAGGCTAAAAATTAGATTATTAAAAAATGGGTAATACTTGTGTAAAATCGTCTCACGCGTCTCAATTCATGAGACGGGTCATATCTTTGATTAATAGATCGGATATTTGACCTCATTAATCAGAGATTCGGTCCGTCTCACGAATTGAGACTCGTGAAACTCACACAAATTTTATACAAAATAAAAATTTGTTGTAGTTTCAAGCAGTTAGATAGTTCTACTTTTAAGCAATGCTAATAATTTGTGTTTTAAGCCACGCTAAGAACTTGTTGCAATAGATTATGCTCGTTGGCCATTAGCTCCTAACCAATGAACATTGCAGCCTTGCAGGTAAAGAAAAGAGATAACGAGAAACTAACAATGGTGTAGGGGATAATCTCTATTTCATTAACCACAAACATTACAACATATGTAAGTATATATACAATACAATAATGACATGCTTAATTACCGGACCGTTACGTCCGTTACAATAGAAATAATGTCCACATTAATACAACATATGGAAGTATATGTAACATTTTGAAAATTGAGGGGCAACATTTACACCACTAATAATCCAGGGGTGACATTGATAATTGATATATTATGGAGGGACATAAATTACAATTTTTCCTTTAAATATTTATTTGCAACTTTCTTCCCTTTTATTATATCATACTCATGCCTCGTTAAAAACCACACTAGAAAAACTCAATGTGAAAAACCTAGTGAGTAAAAGAGTACATGGTATGTCTGTATTCATATGTTGCAAAAATACAACTGTTAGTGTTTTAAGCCTCAATCTTCGGGATTTAATTAAGACTCAATCTTCAAGATTGATTCAAGTAAATATATTCTCCATCTCCCCTTGAAGATGACAATCTTCAAGTTCTACATGATAAAATTATTGTTTAAAAATAGTGTAGAGAATATGATATGGTATGATCTTCAAGATTGTCACTATAAGTTAACCTTTTATACAATGATCTTGTGACTCTTCTGGAGCTTATGTGGGTTGAATATAACATGTCCAATATTCTTAACCATACCCACTTAAAACACAATTTTATTATCTTCCCATAAGGCAGTGAAGGTAGAACAAGCATAACTAGTTTGGAATTTAGTATCATGGAGATCAAAAGGCTAGGAGTCAATACCAAGTGGTCTATGAGAAACACACATTGGTTTATTGCATAAATTTTAAATTGATGAAGATATTAGAGGATATTTGGAGCACTAGAAGTTATAGTTGATTTCATTGTAAGGAGAATGTCAATCCAAATACGATCATAGAACTTCTGGTTCTACAGTAGTGCTCCAATAGTAATGAAGTAATGGATTTCAAGTCCCAAAATGCTTTCATTATCATTTTTGAGTCTAAATGGTCCTTTATCTACTTCAGGTACCATTCACTTGTACCTGAGGTTGCGTTCTACCTTGACCTTGACCTTGACGACTCCTAGACCATTGTTACGTGCTTTCAACCTTCTCACTCAGCTATATCTACATAACCTTTTGCATCGATCCCCACAGACGACGCCAATGTTGGTTTTATCAACCACGGATGGTCAAATGGCAGGTCAACACCACTGGAAAATTAACTAAGTATTATGGAATGAAAATAGAGCAGTGCATCGGCCCTTCGTGTATTGTGAATTGCTTAGCCTTTCTCAATACCTTAAACCCCTATTTATACAAGTTAGGAGGTGTTTATCCCTTTGGTAACCCTAAACTACCATATACAAGCTAGGATTTCTTTCCTTATTACGTTTGGATACTTCTTTAATCTATTTCAACCTTCTTTCCATATCTTTCGCGTGATTCCCGTGCCCCACCGCCTTTGCCTTTAGGAAACCTCTCGGCCGCCTTTCACATGCCGCATTTCTTGCCTCGGCCACGGCCTTTAGGTCGGCTAGACCGACTCATCACTCAAAAACCACTAAGCATACTCTTTTCGTTCTCAAACTCTTCCTTGAACGTGTTTCACAAAGTTGTCCATTGAATAACCTCATTGACAAATCCGTGACCGACCGACCAATCATCGACCGACCCTCGGCGGGCCATCACCCTTTTTTCTGAATCCTCCTTTCTTCCGTCTCTCATATCGTTCCCTTCGGTCGTCTCTCTCTCCCTTCCGAGCTTTAGCCCATTCCCCATCAATTGCACTATATAATTAAAACTAACGTAGACTTACATTTTTTTTTGAGTACTACTGACTCTGTTAATAGCTACTTTCTCAACCTACTAAAGCACAAAGAGTCAATAGTTGCCTCCACTGAGGCTCGAACCCACTCCCATCATCCATGTGGGAGTGTTAACCGGGACACCGGGTGCCACGTAGACTTACATAATAATAATATATATTAAAATAGAAGTGTTGTTTTTCTGTCCATCCTAAAAAAATACTTTTGTTTTGAAATTTGATATTACAATAATTTTTTACCTAATTAAATAATAACAAAAAGGCTATATATGTTAATTTAATTTAAAGTAATGATTATCTAAAATATTTATTATAGCATGAATCATGGTAGGTCTACGTTTAAGGTACACTAAACTAATACTCAATATATTCTTTTTCAACTTAAGTTTAGTTTTTTTTATAAGCAAATAAAATTAATATATAAAAAAATATATCATTATAAAGTTCTAATTAAAAACTCTTAAATAACACTAATATTGATATTTATATTTTAGTTTAGTAATTAACATAGAATTATATTTAATCAACTTAATTACGTACGACTATTGAAATAATTCTTTTTCAAACTTTTCATGCGCATAAAAGTAAATTTTAGTGCAAAATAAAACAAAAATAATCTCATTGTTATTTGTAATTCTATTTTCCATCATTATATTGCTCTCTCTCTCTCTCTCTCTCTTTCTCTCTCTCTCTCTCTCTCTCTATATATATATATATATATATATATATATATATATATATATATATATATATTCTACTAAAATTAAAAAAATCTAAATCAAAATAGATATGTCAAATTTAATGTATCCTAATAAGATAGAATTGAAATCTTCTATTCAATTTAGTATTTTTGTGTTATAGATATTTCTAATTTCATTTGTTTTATTTTTTGAATTTTAATTAAAATTGTTAAAATTAAAATAATTTAATTTGATTCGAATATATTTATATTTTTAAATTACTTTAACTGAAATACTTTTTTAATTTTTCCATGCACATATTGGGAAACTTTGTTACCAAATAGCAATGAGATTGTACTTGATATATCTTAATGGAATAATGTTCGAATTGGCCACCTGAACGTAACCTAAAAGTGCAATTAGGCGTCTGAACCAAAAAAAAAATGCAATTAGGCGACTTAACGCTCCAAATGTATGCAATTTTACCTGATAGGAGGTTACCCTGCACTTTATCAGATTCGTTATTTATGTGGACGGTGAGTTGGCATTTTAAAATAATTTTTAATAATAAATTAATAAAATAAAAATTAAAAAAAAAAAACACCGGCGGTCACACCCTCTCCCATTTAATAATACCCTTACTACCTTGATAGGAAACATGTGGATGAATCAAATTTAATTAATTAATTATTATTATTATAATTATTATTATTTATGGAAAGTCAACTTCTTTCACAAAACAACTTTTGCTTTAGTATGGTGTGTTTTTCTAAAAACAATTAAAATTATTTTAATTTTTTATTTTAATAGTTTATTATAAAAAATTATTTTAAAATGTCAATTCACCGTCTACGTAAACAAGTAACCTAATTAAATGGATGGTAACTTACTATAAGGTGAAATTGCATATATTTGGAGTGTTCAGTGGTCTAATTGTACTTTCTTTTTTGGTTCAGTAGCCTAATTGCACTTTCAGGTTATGTTCAGTGGCCAATCTGAACCTTATTTCTATTCTAATTAATTTTTTACTTTGTAACAAAGTTTTCCAATATGTGCTTGGAAAGATTTAAAAAGCATTTTAGCTAAAGTAATTTAAATAAATAAATGAATAAATAAATAAATAAATAAATAAATAAATATATATATATATATATATATATATGTATGTATGTATGTATGTATATATATATATATGTATGTATGTATTGCTAAAAAGAGAAAATATTAACTATAATACATATATACATATTGAATCATTATTCCATGTCAAAAGTTCACCCAAAAAAAATTGTTCCTTGTCAATTTGTTTACTTCATTTAACTTTTAAAAATAACTACAATATTATTACTACTATATATAAATTTCTTCCTACATAAATGAGGTTGGTTTTCAAGTTTAAAAATGTAAAAGGTAAAATATATCATTATTATGATTTTAGCATTCTACTAATAACAAATATAAGTATTATTGCATTAATTTAATTAAATATTTTGTAGTACAAATGCTGTAAACAAATTTTATAAAATAACATAAATTATAAAAATTTAAAAATCTAAAATAATACTCCGTAGTTATTATTTAAATATTATGAGTCCAAAACAAATTAATTTATGTTAATAACATAACTGGAGAAAAATAACATAAAAATGAACTAATTGAACTAACTTACATTTGCGGAGTTTGAAAAAATAATGTTATTGGGTAATTGTCTCATATTTAAATATAATGTTATTAAATTAATTGAAATTCACATATTTAAGAATGATGCATCATCTCGAGATCTATCAATTTAAAATCAAGAAGAATAAGAAATAATAGAACTAAAAGAAATAAACTTTCAATAAATTAGTTAAAAACATATCATAGATCTACAAATATTGAACCACAAAGTCTATTATGGACTTATTATTTAAATGATGATCGAAATGTTTTGATTGTGCTACATTTATGGATTAGAAAATATTTAGAAACAAAACTAAATGGTTTCTAGACATCTATTACTATTTATGATAACAAACAAAAGTTTAAGGCAAAAACTTGTGTGTGACCGTCTCATGGTCTCAATTTGTGAGACGGGCCGGGTCGAATCTTTAATTAATGAGATCAAAGATCCGATCCATTAATCAAATATTTGATCAATTAATCAAAGATCCGACCTGTCTTACGGATTGAGACCCGTGAGACGGTCTCATGCACACAAATGTTACTCAAAGTTTAAAATATCCCCAGAGTAGATTCTGAAACAACACTCAGATATCAATGTAAAATTTTAAAATAAGAACATTTTTTCATGCAAGAAAAAAATTATATAATATTTATCAATGTTGAAAAAGACGCTAGGCGCCCCCTAGGCGTCCAGGGGGCGCCTAGGCGCCCGATTTAGTTTTTTATTTTTATTTTAAATTAAAAATACATCTAATTTACTTATTAAGTCTTCTCCCCCTGATATGAAATATTAACATTTGAGCGTGTAAAAGGGTATTAGTCTCCAAATT
>CM008339.1:33612514-33624793 GCA_002525835.2 Ipomoea batatas
GAATTGTGATTAGTGACATAATTATACATGTTAAACTATTAGTTACTATAATGACTACTTATTAAAAATTATTTTAAATCCATACTCTTAATTATAAATTCAAAAATATTTAAAATTTGTCTAAATATGTAATATATAATTAAGAACTACATTAATCTATATAAATTTAAAAATTAAATATTGTACATCTTAATATAATTATATTTTAAATATTTTTTTATCTAAATTCATAATAACAAAATTTTTTCCGTGCATCGCACTGAAAATATTGATATGTTTTTAAAAAAAAACAAAAAAACAACTCCTAAATATGTTGTGCCCCGGCCCAGACCCAGATCAATATTCCATACTCCGATCCACCGCTTCGTCTTAGATACGTGTCATGCATATCACATCCTACGCCGCCAGCAACACATCCTAGGCGGCCTCCTCATATGTATGCATGCCCACGTACCCATCTGTCTTACATGCTCTCTCTCTCTATATATAATATAATACCGCTCTTATTCTAAGCTTTATGGTTAGTAGAAGTGTAAAAGAGATACGATGATGTTGGAGCTAATTCACAAGTTTCTAAACCTGGTAGCTCCGCCCTTCACCTTCTTCAGCCTGCTGTTTTTGTGGCCCCCGTTTGAAGTGTATAAGTTCTTCCTCTCAATCTTGGGCTCCGTTTTCGCCGAGGATGTCTCCGGCAAGGTCGTCATCATCACCGGCGCTTCCTCCGGCATCGGTGAGGTGCGTGCGGACGCCATTCTTGCTAAGCTATTTAATTTCTTACTAATTCTACGATACTTACTGTAGTTAATTATAATTAAAGGTGATGGAGTATATAATTATAGTTATTTTAGGTTAGTTAACAAAGTAAATAGAACAAATAAATTTGTTTTCCTATACTAAACATTCATAAACTTGTATAACTTTTTTATTTTAGTATACATATTATTGAAAATGGACTTTAGCTCATAAATAATATTTTAAGCTATTAGCTTATTTTAGTAACATCATTAAACAGAGCTTATAGCTTATTAATAGCTTGAAATAAACTATAAGCTCCTAAATAAGCTCGACTAAATACAACCCATGTCTCTATTTGAAAAGGTAATCGAATGAAAAGGTAATTGAATTGAAAAGTTAGTTCGTTGAAAGTCGAAAATTAATTATAGAAAATTAAAAGCTTAAAAACTATAAGTTAAAAATTGAAAATTAAGAGAACCATTTATTTATTTATTTATTTATTATTTTTTTTGGAAACAATTCTAGGGATTGTCTTAAATGCAAAATAATTCATAACTACACAAGTTTCATCATAAATAAATAATTAGTGTCTATAAAAATAAATAAACGTACTCAAAAAAAATAAATAAACAATTTAAAATTAAATAAAATTACAAACAATAAAATTTTTTTTATAATAAATTATAAATAAATTATTAATACAAATGTATAAAACAAACCTTGCAAATAAAAATAAACATAATAAAATATGAAATATAATTAATTAGCTACATTGATTTAAATAGAAAACACATTATTATAAATCACACATTTCTTATATTAATATGATATTTAAAAATAATTATTCTTTTTGTTAGATCAATTTTAAGTTTCTTTTTAAAGTTATTTGAATATATTAACACATACATAATAATAGAAACTTCTAAATATGACTTAGATGATTCATAAAAATATAAACTATATATCTTTAATTTTTTCTTTTGCACAACTTAATCACATTTTATATAAAAATAATTTAATCAAAGTTAAATAATTTTTACAATTTATAACTCATTATAAAGAAGTTATAAAGATTTGCTATAAGTATTAAATTACTCGATTATAAATAGATTTTAAAATTATACAATTAAAATAATCAATAAACAACACATAAGTAATGTTACCCAACAACCCTTCAAAACTTTTCTCTCCAATCTTTTCCATTAAAGGTGTGTAATATACATACACAAGTATGGAAGGGTTCAAGTGCGGGGAAGGGTTTTCGTGCGGTTATACAGTTGACACACTTTAAGCATTAAAATGCCACATCTTAAGTACACAAATTACGCAACTTAAGCATACAAACAAAGCACTTTAATAACACAAATTGCGCGCACCTAAAGCTTTAGCTTGACGCACCTTAAGTACACAAACTACGCACCTTAATAACACACCTTAGGTTTCAACAACTCACGCACCTTAAGAAAAAAAACAACACATCTTAAGAAGGAAAATCACGTACCTTAAGTTTCAACACTCACGCACCTTAAGCATACAAACCACGCACTTTAAGAAGGAAAATCAAACACCTAAAGCAACCGTGCAACTGCACAATTGCACTAAGAAGGTCAACCGCACATGAACTCATATATATATATATATATATGTTAAGACTTTGTGGTCTAGTGGCACTTGATTGCATTCTCATATAAAAGGGAATGAGTTCTAGTCTCAGTAGAGACGATATTAACTTTTTATGTTTCAGTTACGGGCATATATATTGGTTAATTGAATAGTGTTATTAATACCCCAAATGAGTATTCATTTTAGCATTATAAGGGAAGGGAACTTGGTTTTCTTTTACATAGAAAAGAACTTGATATTAATTTTACACAAGAAAAAAAATAGATTAAATTCACTTTTAGGGAATCTAAAATGAGTGATGTCCATATTCTGTTTGGAGTTCTGCTATAGCATTTTTCTTTTATAAGCACATTATACTTTCCAGAATGGCACATCACCCCATCACACTTCAAATTCTTTTATTGCTCGAACCACTAAAATGAAGGGAGAAATTGAGAAACTTTTCATTAAATTTAACTATCTAGCATTTTATTTAGATATTACTATATTAATTCATGCCGTTTCGAATTCTAATGTTCCCCCTAGCATCTAGCATATGAGTATGCTAAACGAGGAGCGCGCTTAGTTCTAGCTGCAAGGAGAAAGGTAAGCCTACAAGAAGTAGCGAACAGGGCGGTTGAGCTGGGATCTCCAGACGCCATAGCCATTCAGGCAGATGTCTCCAATCTAGACGACTGTAGAAGAATAGTTGATCAGACCATAAGTCGCTTTGGCTGCCGTGAGTCTTGCTAATTCTTGTAATTATTGTTGTACTGCTTTAACATTCTTATTCTAACCTGTAGTTGACATGTTAGAATTAATGGATGCACTCTCACTCATTTTTTTGGTTTTCACTTTGGCATGTGGTTTATGTGTAGTGGATCATCTGGTTAATAATGCTGGGATGGCAACATTTTCATTGTTTGAAGATGTTGAGGATGTCACTTCTCTCCGGTCTGTTATGGTGAGTGACAATCACTGGAAGAAAATTTCACTAGATCAATTGTTGGTGGTGAAGGGTCAATTCCAGTACCAGGTGACCAAGGGATTGTTGGGCGGAAGCCCGAAGGGCAAAGTCCATCACCCTTTTTTTTCGAAAATGTAGCAGTATAAGGAAATAAAATTGTATCTTTGTTATGAGCTATAGTTTTTTGGCGTAGTGGTAAGCGCCTAATCCTAACAACAAACTGTGCAGTTAAGGTTGATGTGTGCTGAGGGAATTGTTGGGCGGAGGTATGATGGGCCAAGTCCAACATCCTTTCATCTTGAAAATATAAAAAAATAAAGTTGCACATTCGTTATAAGGTATAACTTTTGGCGTTGTGGTAAACGTTTGATTTTAACAAAAAAAAATTGTGCGGTTAATTAAGTTAATGTTAGCAGTTTTTGGGGGAGGGGAATATTGTTGGGCGGAGGCCAATAAAGAACCAAGTCCAACACCCTGACATCAATCTTATATGATTGTTTAGGTGTAAGAATTCAATTAAGTTCATAATTAACATTCTATTCAAGAAGCATTACATATTATGTAATCTACAGCAGATACTATTTTACAGATAATAATTAGCTAGCAATTGAAGAGCTCTATGATTGATTTCGTGTTTCAGGATATCAACTTCTGGGGCTCGGTTTATATGACTCACTTAGCTGCTCCTCATCTCAAAAGGAACAATGGAAGAATCGTCGTGATTTCTTCATCAGCCGGATGGTTGTCTTCTCCTAGAATGAGCCTTTACAATGTAAGCATTAATGATTTGTTCACTTCACATGGTGATGGAATTAATTCATAAATTGGCTACAATATAATGCCCCACTCTCTCATTGCAGGCAAGTAAAGCAGCAATGTCTCAGTTTTTCGAAACGTTAAGAATTGAACTCGGGCCGGACATCAAAATAACTTTGGTAACCCCTGGATTCATAGAGTCAGAACTTACTCAAGGAAAGCACTTGAATAAGGCAGGCAGACAAGAAGTTAGTACTGATATGAGAGATGTAAGTTTTTCATCTTTGTATACCTAGTCCTCCGCCTAACAATTTCTCTTCCCACCCCGCACTTGCAAGGCCTTAACTACACCTATCAGTTTTAACAACAAAGGTTTTATTCACTTTTGGTGGGACTCGAGGCCTTAACGGCACTTGCTAGCCTTAATTGCACTTATCAGCTTTAACTACACAATTTTTACTCACTCTTGCTTGATTCTAACTGTACAACTACTATTATGCCAAAAGCTAGCTTATAGCGAAGGCACAACTGTTTACACTGTCATATTTTCAAAAAATAGGATACTGAACTTAGTCCTTCAGGCTTTTGCCCAATAATTTCTTCCCATCACCCTGCACATACGAGGCCTTAACTGACCAATCAGTCTTAACAACACAATTTTTATTCACTCTTAAGGCCTTAACTAAACTTGTGGCTTTAATTTCACAATTTTTACTCTCTCCTTAAGGATCAAGGTTTATCACTACGCTGAAAATTATAGCTCGTAGTGAGGGCACAACTTTATTTCCTTATATCATCATATTTTTGAGTGATAGGTGCTGGACTTAGTCCTTTAGGTCTCCATCCAACAATTTCCTAACCACTTAGTGCTGGACTTGGCCCTTCATTGATTTCTGTTCAGCCCATAAGTTTCAAGTTAAATAGTTGCTATGCTCTGATCTTTTAGTTCATTTTATTGCAATATGTGCAGGTACAAGTGAACATTATCCCAGTAGGGAAGGTGGATGCGTGCGCGAAGGCGATCGTGAACAGCGCTTGTCGGGGGGAGAGGTACCTGACAGAGCCGGCGTGGTTCAAGGTGACACGGTGGTGGAAGGAGTTCTTCCCGGAGGTGGTGGAGTATACAAACCTTCTACTATACATGAGCTCTCCAGGAAGTCCAGCCCAAGAAGCGCTGGGGAAGAAGATATTAGACTCTACTGGTTGCCAGAAAATCATCTACCCACAGACAATAATCAACGACCAGGGACCAAAGACCAACTAGCTAGTATGCTACCTAGATATATGGCATGGTAACAACGATCGAGGAATTGTTAGTTTGTTGAATTTCTAATGTAATAATATTAGGTGTGGCGTATTCGTGCTTGTTGCGTGCATTGTGAATATCTGAATAAGAAAGCTAGACACATAGCTTCTGATCTGTGACATTTTGGATGCCACTACTCCTTAATGTATGGTAGTAATTTTTTTTTTTTTTTGAGAATTAATATATGGTAGTAATTAATGTGTGCTATTGTTGAGTTGTTGTCTATGCATCTTCTCCGTCTGTAGATGCATGTAAAAGGCCAGTTTCACAAACGCCAAAATTGTTCTCTTTGTTTTTATTTTTTGAAAATTTAAAAAGTATGATTGATTGATTCAATTAGGAGTTTGTCTTCAAGATTCTTTTAATTTTTTTTTTTCCAAAAAACTTTCTATCTGTTAAACTAAAATCAGTATAAGTCACGAAAGTAAGTATTTAAGTGTAAAAAAAATTAACCCGTGCCTAAGAGATATTGGAAATGGCCCAATAATAATAGAGACCCGAGGTCCGAAAGTGCATAACTCGAGTAGCTGAAGAGGAGTCTCAAACCCAGGGCGCGTCTCTGGGCTCATAATGATGGGCCTTGACTTGGTCTTATGGCCCACCGTATGGGCCTCGACTTAGTCACGTGGCCCACCACGAGTTTAGCCTAGGAAGTTGAGATTTTCTTTGTATAAATTAGCTATGTACAGTTATCATAGGGGCAGGTCTAATTTTCCTTACAAGACATCTCTTCCATGTTCAATTACGTCCAAAAATATCTTTGTAATCTTCTTATAGCACTATATTAACATAAAAGTGTCTCCGCGACATTTATTAATTGTCTTTTCTATCGAATCATCATTTGGTAACATTCATTTATTTATTGGATTTAATAATTCGGGATACCCCGGTTAATTAAATCCATCATTGGTGCTTTCATGGAGAGCTCGACGTCAGGGTCGAGCGTGCTATTTCTTTTCCACTAGCTATGACAAGGTCCGGTTCTCACTCCAATAACTCTCACGGTTTGCGTGGTAATCCACATTTCCTACGAAACCAGCCTTCAAACGATGGCAAGATCCCGTTTCGATCAATAGCCCTTCGAGACGGATTGCGTTGTTGATTTACAATTATATAACAACCATGCGGGAATAAAAGTTCCATGGCCGCCGATCGAGGTACGAAGCAGTGGAGTCTCCGGAAGCCATCCCCTTTGGCTTCGTTGTGATACGAAAAATATGATAGAGAACCTAATTGGTTCCGTTGGATCTTTCCACCCACGTGCGCGATAATGTTCTTTTGATGGAGACCTGTCTGTGTTCTCTTATTTTTCTGAGTCTTTGTGCTTCCATGATCGAGTTTGTGGTCTGCGAATCAGGCAAACAGCGAAAAAATCAAGACAACAAAAGACACAAAAATATGGAATTCTCTAAATTAAAGAAGATAGAAGAATTCTAATATTGATTAAAACACATGTCGATACGATTGTCCTTGTCATCGACGATATGATACACTCTTGTCGTCGGCCCTGCTATAGGCCGGCGTTGTTATCTCCGACCAAGAGGCCTTTTGGATCATCCATATTCGTGGCGGGGACTACTGTTGGTGGTCCGAATGGTATAGGAGGGTTAGCCCTACTCTAGCTTGCAGTAGTATACATTGGTTGCCTATATTTTCCCATGAAAAATTAGAGGTCTGAAGAAGAAGATGACCCGCTCCAATCGCTAGGGCCGGTCCAAACATTTTGGAGGCCCTAGGCGAAATTAAAAACAATGGACACTATATAAAAAATTAAAATTAAAATTTAATAATACTAAAAAATAATAATCTCAAATAACATGAAATACATTTATTTTCTTTAGATTGTTTCAAATTTTCATTAGATTATTCTGTTTTTTTTTTGAAAAATTTATTTATATCTCCTCTTTGTGATTCTATTAGCTTAAAGAAAAAAGGAAAACACCTTGAATATTTTTAAAAAGTTCTCCTCAATAGCCAGCCTAAGAGAAATTGTCATTTGTGGGAATCGAACCCACATTCTCCCAATTTTCTTTCTCACAAAGAGAGGTCACTTATCACTTGAGCTACCCCACTAGGTTATTTTTTGATATAATTATAACTCTATAATATATATGTATATATATTCATATATATGGATGGGCCCCTTCTAGCATGGCCCCTGGGCGGTTGCCCAGCCTGCCCGTGCTCAGGACCGGCCCTGCTAATATCGATCTATAGCCCCACTTTTGTCTCCAATCCGAGAATGGTGGCAAGTAGTTCGCGACGGATTACGCGATCTGACGACGGCGACGAATAACTCCACCACCTATGATCTGGTTTCTTCTTCTTCACTGCTTCTGTTCGATTCCGATTGCGGGATATGTTCGATTGCGATTGTGCCGATGATCTCGCATTCCTGGTAGAACTGTTGCATCGAGTCCGTGGAGCGTGTCTCGATAACCATGATCACACGCCAAATAGCGCGGACGAATCATCAGAACCCGCTATGAATGCCACCATGCGCACAATAATACGTGCTGAAGGTTTCCTTGCTCAAATCTTGTCGTACACAGACAACGGATAGATAAAGATTTACGTATAAAGGAGAAGCAACCGGATCGGAGCCCATCCCGAAGGTGTGCGACATCTAGTTGAGGGTGCGGTGAGACTTCGGTTTAAGGGTGGGAGAGACCGGCAGCTTGTTGTCGCTACCTCTGAACCTCTCGCAGATCATCTACTTCACCATCTATCTAAAGTTCACGGCGTTGGAGGTGATTTACGTGGTGGTTACATGCTCCGTTGCGCGGGAAATGTGTTTTATGATATACCGGAACCCATCTTCTACCGCTACGAGCTCGTTTTGTTTCTCGTTCTCCGATCCACTAGAAACGGCAAGCATGGGCGTGAGGGAAGATTGAACTGGTGTCATCTCAGGCGCCACAACCGGCACCACCACCTAGGCAGGGAGTCTTTCCGCTGCCACAGTCGGTGGCGTAGCCTCTAGGGTGGACTAGCAGTTTGAGATCATGCATCATCCTCTTCATGCTCTTTGTTTCTTCTCTAAAAAATCCATGCCCGTGGAACCTCTAAAATTTGCTCAAACAGGAACGACTCCTCATCAGGCTTGTCAATGAGGGAGTACGTAGTCTTGCAGATTAGAGATCCCTCATGCATCCTCAAGATATTCATACCAAATGATATATTCTTCCCTGTGTGAGCCAGAGCAGTCAGCTTTGGATCTTGACAGAGTTGGCTATGGTAGTATGGTTGGTAATCTATCTCCTTTTGGCAGTGTTGAGTGCTGAAAGGAGTGCCCGAAGATTTCATCCACGAAACTTTGTTGGCTGTGACTTTTATGGTGGGTGATTGTGGCTTAGGAGCTGGTTTCTGGCTAGTTGGCCATTTTGATTGATCGCTTATCGGTGTTACGTTTTTCTGTTTGCTTGTCGGAGATGATGCCTTGTCGGAAACTTGAGAGATACGTACACATTAATTGTGCAATGGTGTGAGCAATTTGCACAGATTCGAAGAGTTGCATCCATTTGGTCTTACCACTGAACCTTTCACACCCTTACAAATATGAGATTTACTATGGCCACATAGTCTGGAAAAAACATATATGCACTTCAGCACTTCATCCACCATATGCATACGTATATAATATTATCTATGCATCCAAAGGAATTGCTTAGGCAATAAAGGAAAACAATGTGGTTTGTTATTTCCTACAATTATTATTATTATTATTATTATTATTATTATTATTATTATTATTATATAATAATTGTTAGTACAAAATTAATATGAATATATTAATTTAGTTATTAATATTGGCATATGTTAGTTGGTTATAAAAATTGTAGTGGTTGATATTAATTGATGAGGCCTTGCTTAAGAAGTCAAATGCAAAATCAAAAGAGCTTACTGTTGATTTCTCTCAAAGCTTGTGGCTGACAATTCATCACCACACATTCCAACGTGAAGGTAGTGCCATCATGCAAATTGAATGAGCTAAAATTGTGGGGCTCCTACACTATAAAAGGGGAGCATGGTAATGAAGATCCTTAAAGTTTCAAGAGCATTATTACAAGAATTGTCCAAAGAATTTATGTAAGAAATTCAAGAAAAATAGGGCTGATAAGAGTACTATCCGGAGTAACTACTCCACTTGATACTTGTACAAGCTGAAGCGAAATCCAGGTTGGTTATAGTTTGTGTAATTGGTAGAATTAGCTCAAACTATATTTGTAATCTTTTTCATAGAGTTATATTATAAGGTTAATGTTTAAATAGGTGGTAGACCTTATTTTGTAATTCATTGAACCTTGTATTGTAAAAACCGCGGGTTGATCTTTAGTGAAAAAGTTTTGGGCATGGCCCCGCAGTTTGGGAGGTGTTCTCCAACTGCGTCATCAAATTCAGCTGTGTACTTAATTTGGCGCTTTATTTGCTTTATATTGAGTTTGGTATATTATTGAGAATAATTACTCTTGTTGATACTCCGTTTGTATTCAAATTGGTTGTGTTTATCTGCATTACATAATTTCAATTGGTATCAGAGCAGTGTCGCTTAATTTGCTAGTGAGATCCTAGGGATACTCGAGTGTGTTTTGCAGAATGGAGGAGGGTGCCTCAATTTCACGACCACCATTATTGAAAGGAGTAAGCAACTATGCTTATTGGAAGGCCAGGATGAAAGCCTTTGTCAAATCCTTGGATGAAGAATGTTGGGATGCCATTGAAAATGCTTGGACTCCACCTATGATAACGATCGAGAACGAAGAGAAGAAAAAACCCCTTAGCCAGTGGACAGCAGACGAAAAGAAACGATCGTCAGCAAACAATAGGGCTATGAATGCTATTCATAGTGCACTTGGATCATATCAATTTGTATTGATCTCAGCCACGGATATTGCAAAAGTTGCTTGGGATGCACTTATGAATCATTACGAAGGTATAGGATCTATCAAACTCTCAAAACTACAATTACTCATGACCAAGTATGAAAGTTTGAGAATGGAAGAAACTGAGTCAGTATCTGAGTTAAAAGCCTGGTAAACAGCGCACAAAACTTGGGCGAACCATTTGAGGAAGAAAAAGTGGTTCGAAAAGTTTTGAGATCCTTACCCCCGAGGTTCAAGATGCAAGTTATTGCTATAAAGAAATCACCAGATCTAAAAACTCTAACTTTAGATGCTTTAATGGGAAATTTGCAGACTTTTGAGTTGGAAATGGAGGAAGAAAATAGGTATCTAAACAAGGACAACACAGGAGTTGCATTTGGAGCTACAGTACCTGCAGGAGCTGAATCAGACATAGAGATAAACGAGATCATGGCGATGTTGTCAAAGAAATTTGGCAAAATGCTCAAGAAAGCAAAAGGATAGGAAAAACACATACCAAAGGAGACAGAACTGGAAGTGTTCAGAAGCACAAAGGTCAAAATCAAGACTTTAAGTCTAAGGGTGTTGGTTAATGCTATGAGTGTGGAGGCTATGGACACATGCAAGCTGATTGTGGAAACCTTAAAGGAAAGAAGTCCTATACACTTACCTAGAGTGATCTTGAAGATTCGGACAATGATGAACAAGTGGAAACGAGCAATTTTGTTGCGTTCTATGGCAGTATGTATCATCCCGATGATATGGAAGAACGTGCGAACTACGAAAAGTTCTTTAGTACGGAGGATAATGTGCCAGCCAATGAGATACAATCCACCATTCCAGAGCCGTGTGAAGCAGTTGAAGATATACAGAGTGATGATGAAGAAGTTGATCTAGCAGAAGCCTATGAAGAATTGTGTAGGAACTGGTATAAGGTAAGCAAACTGAATCTTGTACTAATTAAGAACGTTGAGAGTCTAGAGTTGGATAATTCACTTCTAAAAACATCAATAGAAAAACTCAAGTCTGAATTGGATACTAAGGTGTCAAATGAACAGTATCTGCAAAAGGAATTAGAAGATTTCAAAAAACGTGTGAGAATGTTGACCATAGGGACAAAGAGTCTAAATGAAATTCTTTAGTCAGGAGGAAACAACCACAACAAAGCAGGTCTAGGCTTCACAGGTGAGCAAGGAAATCTGAAAAAATCTTGGGTGCAAGAAAAGAGGTCAATGAGAAATACTGTAGGCAAAAGGTATGCGAACATTTTCTTTAACAAATCTTGTTTTCGGTGTAACATGAAAGGACATGGGTGGAGGCAATGCCAACAGATCAACGCACGAAAAATATGGTGCCCCAAGCAATCCTGTTTAACAACAAAGATAGCAATGTCTGCAAACGTAGCCTCTTCGTGGTATTTTGACAGCGGATGCTCTCAGCACGTGACAGGTAACAAAGGATTTCTGAAAGATGTGATTGAAGAAAATGCTGGACATGTCACATTTGGAGATGGTGAAAGATGTGAAATCATTGGACGAGGAACGTTGAACACTGAAGGTATGCCTAAACTTAAAAATGTTTATTTAGTGAAAGAGCTAAAAGCCAATCTAATCAGTATTAGTCAGCTATGTGATCAGAACTTGCTTGTTAGATTCACTAAAGAAAAATGTAAAGTTTTCAGTTCAAAGACTTGTGTTATAGAAGGTGTCAGAACCTCCGACAACTGTTATATGATAAAATCCATGTATGCATGCAATAGTTCTATAACAGATGAAACTGAGATTTGGCATTATAAGCTTGGACATTTGAACTATCAAGACATGTACAAGCTCATGAGTTCTGAAGCTGTGAGGGGTGTGCCTCGGTTAACCTTGAAAGGTGATACACAAATCTGAGGACCCTGTCAGTGTGGTAAGCAAACAAGAGTATCTCACAAAAGGTTAGTTCACATTCCCACCACAAGAGTTCTTGAACTTCTTCACATGGATCTTATAGGACCAACCCAAATTGAGAGTCTCGGCGGTAAGAAGTATGTGTTTGTATGTGTAGAT
>CM008339.1:33762880-33783332 GCA_002525835.2 Ipomoea batatas
CCACTGGATCTCTTAACTTGTTTTTGTATCCCCTTTTGCCTATTAGTTTATTATTATATACTTTACTAGATGAAGATTGACTTCATCAATTTTATCCACCAAGTGGAGAACAAACCAAAATATAGAACTTAGAGCATTCATACTAGTAGATATTTGGGGTTATTGGAACAGTGCTGGTACACATGGAGGAGAGATAATGAAGAAAGAAAAAATTTAGGTTCTCCTGTAAAAGATAGGTTATTGGAACAGTGCAAAAAAGAGAGAAAATTTAAAAGGACGTGCGCCACGCTCGCCTGGACTCCAAGCAGCCCGCCCAGCTTCAGGCGCCTCTGACAAAAGCTTTGTTTATTTATTTATTCATTTTCTCTTTCCTAATCACACTTACAAAAATAACTCAAAAACCGCAAAAAAAAATTCAAGGAACCTACTCAGTAGCAAACACATACAAATTGTAAACACATACATCTTTATTCCTGGAACACTCGATTTAAGCTTGAGAACTGTTCATCCTTCAGATACCCCGTACAATTAAGCACTTCTCCATGGCGCCACTATCTTGAGATTCCATTGCAGTTGAAGAAGGTTCACATATCATATAGAGTAAAGCACTGTATTTTGATGTATTCTTGTATCAATCTTGTGTAATCGTACGATCATATATTCAGAATTATACAGAGTAGAGGAGAGAGGAAGAACGCTGAGAAACTCCACATTTCTTAATAACTGAATGAATATATATACAACAACTCAGTAACTGCATCTATACTAAAAATAGATGGATAATGGCCATAACATTAACTATATTTTACAATAATAATAATAATCCCCAGTTGCCCTATTTCCCCTAAATAAATTCTTAATCCCTAATTCCCCTTCCCAATTTACAATCGCAGACGCAGTCACAGAGACCCGACGCCCTTCGGAATTCCTCGACGACGCAGCGACTTCGGCCGGTAGTCCAGTCTTCAAACCATTACAGAGCTCCAAGTCGTCGGTCAGCAATCAGCATAGCCATTGCTCATTAGCCAGCCAGGTAAATAAATTTATTTTATTTTGTTTAATTATCGATATTGAACCGTGTATAAAAATGTGTGTGTATAAATTTTTGCTTGTATATACTGATACTGTCAGTGTATAAAACCTTGTTAAAACAGTGTATACTGCCACTCTGCTGTATCCATTAAAAGTTTAAATCTACTAAAAGGGACATTTTATGCTTTGATTGGTGGGTATTTTATAAAATATGACTGATTCTTCTTATCATCAGAGATATCACTGGTTTTGCTGTTATATAATATGTATATAACCATACAATTCAGTGTTCATAACATAGTGTGCCTTAAGTATGTTTTTCTCCACCAACATCGATTTTTACTCATCAAATGTGCACAACTTAAAGACGTTTCTCAAGTATGCTGAAAAAGAAGTGAAATCTGTGTTGTGGTATTGGCATTGATGACTATTGTCTTGGAATAATTTTGCTTTGATTTTTTGGTGTGGGCACTAATACTCAGATTTTTTTTGTCTTCATAGGGAAGAAACTGTGATGCTTTGTCTACACAATGAAGCCACTGGCTCTAACAATCTTCTTTGCACTTTATCTCTTTATGCAATCTGTTTACTCAATTCAAATCATCTCTAAATCGAAGCTCCAAAAATGCGAGAATGCCTCTGATTCTAACCAACAACTCAATTGCACCAACAAGATTGTCATCGACTTAGCCGTTCCGAGCGAATCCGTAAGGAATCTCTTCCGCTGTATATACACGCGTACATACTCATCTCCAGATGTAATTTGTGAGTTTCTTCTGTTTTTGGCAACCGGGGCAGAGCGGAAATGAGGCTTCAATGGTGGCGGAGATAGTAGAAGTGGAAGAGGATGCGACGAACATGCGAACCCTTCGGTCTCCGCCAGTGATTACTGTCCAAAAATCAGCTGCCTATGCTTTGTATGAATTGACATACATAAGAGTATGTTAGGTTTTGCTTCTCTTGTGTTTGAAATTGTTAATCAGTCCTATTCTAAGTCTTAACACTTTAAAGGAAACTAAACTTTTCATCCAGGATGTTGCTTACAAACCAGAAGAGTTGTATGTTAAGACAAGAAAGTGTAAGCGTAATGCCGGTTCAAATGTTGTCCGGATATGTGAAAGGCAAGTTCTGTTTATTGATGGTATAAACAAACTTCTTTGGGTGATGCCCCATCAAATAGTTCTGAAAACTACAATTTGTTTTCTTATTTTTTTAGTCTAAAATTCTTATTCTTTCCCTACTGTATATAATTTCTTGATCTACATAGGTTGAGGGACGAGAATGGGAATGTTATTGACCACACTCAGGTAGATGAAGATTTCTTACTATTGTTCATCTGCAAATGAAAAATGTCTAAAAACTTACCATTTTAAGTGTAATTGCTGCACTATGTTCCTTTTCTTTAGTGTTCTGCTGAAAAAAAAAGAAAGAAGTCAAAGAACACAACTTCACAAAGCCCAACTAGTGTATTACATCACATATTAATATGCATCTATCTTTAGGTAACTTTAGTATTCCGTATTAACTATCATATATCTCATATTTGTAATGGAAATATTTCAATGTGATTGTCACATAAACAAGCATAAAGTTACACTTTTACTTGAGATAGAAAACACTATTCTGTAAAGATGATTATTGGCAATCATATTCCTACTTCCAAGTCTGAGTTCTTGCTGGTCGCACCATCTTCTGGGATTGTTAGTTTGTTACATAATTACATCATCTTGTAGTGCTGGTAGAAGGCTCCTTTACTAAATTCAGTATCAAAGTGTAGCTTCCTTGAATTCTCATACAAATTTATCTTGTTCTTCTTCAAAACTGTCTTTACAGCCTATCTGTTGCCCTTGTGGTGGCCAGCGTAGGATTCCTTCTTCATGTGGAAACTTTTGTAAGTTTATGATTTCAATTCTTCTAACATCATTGATCTTTGCAAACAGATTGCATCCTATGGTTGTACTTGTACAACAGTTCATTGACTTGTTTTATATTTTTGGTGAATTAGTTGACAAGATGACAAAAGGGAAGGCAAACACTGCTCACTGTCTTCGGTTTCCAGGTGATTGGTAAGGCCTTTAGAATTGCATTTTCATTAATCTTAGCTTACATATTTTGTGTGCAGATGGCTGTATATAATAAATTAATAATACATATTTTGTATGCAAAAGGTCTACGTCAATCAGATAGGATTCTTTGTTTGCATTTAATGTTAATCACTTAATCATTGCCTTTTCTTTTTAGCATCCAGTTCTGTCTCCCAATATTGTTTTATATATGTGGTGCAGTAATTCATATATATAAGCAAATAAATGAAATCCGAATGTTATGCGTAATTTTCTTTTTACACTTAGGTTCCATGTGTTTGGCATTGGGCATCGCTCAGTTGGATTTAGTATTAGAATTGAAGTCAAGACGAGATCCCAAGTATCAGTATGTAATCTGAATCTCTGAAAATCTTCACTGTACTTGATTTTATAGTTTTGCTTGAATTTCCTGGTATTTGTAATGTTTTTATTTTCATCCTTGGCAATTTTGAAGCTTCGGTTCTTAGCATTTGTTAAAAGTATTAATAATTATCAAAATAAGACAGCATGAGAAGTGAAGAAGAGGAAAGAGGTTTGATCTTTGATGCCTTGAATACTTTGAATTGATCATCCTAGGATTATAGCCGTTCCAACTTAAAATTGATGAAATTAATAATGTTTTCTAGCAATGGACTATTGTCTAGGTTGCATTCATGACCTTATTCATTCCCCCCTCTTTTTCTTGAATCAGGAAGTGACTGTGGGTCCTGGTAATAGGACTGCTGCATCCAATGATAATTTTTTACGAGTAAATCTTGTTGGAGACTATGTTGGGTATACAGATATTCCATCTTTTGAGGATTACTACCTTGTTATCCCTAGACAGGTATTGCTTCTCTCATTAATCTCACTTCGTAACTTTTGCAGCACCACTTTACCTGCAGATTTGTCCAATGTTCTATGACCACAATTAAGGATCTCTTATATCAGAAAGTTACTACATTTGGGGAGTCTCCTGTTCAATCCATCTTCTTTGTTGCTATTGTGATCACAATCTCCCCTTTAAAATTGGAACAATTTTTTTTTTCTCTTGTGGTTCTTGTATATATTTGTTGTTTATCTTGTTCTTGCTGCAAACTTCCCGTTGTTAAAGGGTGGTGCAGGTCAACCACAAAGTCTAGGCAGCAATTTCTCCATGTGGATGCTGCTTGAACGAGTTAGGTTTACGCTAGATGGTCTTGAGTGTAACAAAATTGGTGTTGGTTATGATGCCTTCAATTCACAGCCTGATTTTTGCTCAGCACCATTTTGGAGTTGCCTGCATAATCAACTATGGAACTTTTGGGATGTAAGTAATTTTTTTTGTCCAATGTTGTAATCTAAGATTGGGCCAAGGTCATTCGAACAAGCGGGCTTGGGATTGGACCCTCCCCTGAAACGAAAGCTTGTACCAAACAGGGGTCAAACCACAGTACAAGATTGAATCCAATCAATTTGCTAGTCTAACCCATGATCTTATAAACGCATATATTCTCTTTTTTTTTTTTAATGTGAGACTCTTAACATCCAAGAATGTTGGGAAGCAACAACCCCTTCCTCCAAGTCTTTTTATCTTAGAGCAATCTATTGCATATATCAGGCAGATCAGAACCGAATCGCCAGAAACCAGGTACCACTGTATTGTGTGCAAGGAAGGTTTGAGAGGATCAACCAACATCCAGTTATGATTCAGAACATTTGATTTTATAGTTAAAATAATTTATTTCTATTGCATTTTAATAATTATGTGTGTTACAGAATGCTGGAAATCGTGCATTTTCCATAGGAATCACTGAAGTTCTGAATACCAATCTCTTAATAGAACTGAGCGCAGATGATATAGAATATGTCTATCAAAGGTTAGTTGCGTGTAAAGAAGAATATTGTCATAAATTGCAGTTTACTTTGAACCACATTAGGGCTTCTCTTCTGTACGTTCTTTCTTCAGGAGCCCCGGAAAAATTGTGGACATTATTGCTCCGACTTTTGAAGCACTTACTCAATTAGGGACAGCAAAAATCACAACTAAAAATATTGGTGAAGTAGAAGCATCCTACAGCCTGACGGTAAACAAGTAGTTTAAGTATCTTCTTCTGTTTAGAGATTTTGGTATTGCCTTTCATCAGACATCAATTTAAGCTTTAACGCTACCAAAATGTATAGACCATACTTGTATTGTGATTTGTGAATCTTTTGCAATTGAACTGTTTAATATTCTCTTTATTTTATTTTATTGCAGTTTGATTGCTCAGGTGGTATCAGCCTAATGGAGGTTGCAGTTTCGTTTCATTATATGAATGGAAGTTTTTATCCTTAAGCAAACCACGAGTCTATGATGTACATGGAACAATAAAAGTATAATTTTACATATTTCATTGTTTTCAGGAACAATTTTACATAATGAAGCCAAACGAACTTGTTACTCGAGCATTCAAGTTGAACCCATCAAGTGATCAAGCTGCAAATTATTTTTGTTCTGGTACACGTACTATACATTAGTGAAGGAGTTTTGTTTATTAAACCATTGAGTTCTCAATGCTGATTACACTTGTTTGCAGCAATACTGAAAGACTCTGATTTTGGTGAAGTTGATCGAGCAGAGTGCCAATTCACAACAACTGCTACTGTTTTTGATAACGGATCACAGATTCCATTCCAACCCCCCAAGACAAGCATTCACGGTTTCTTTGAAACAATCGAAGAATTGTGGAACAAGTTGTGGGAAGGTTTGGTGGATTTTCTCACAGGAGAAAGCTGCAGGTACGTACCTTGTGTTCATGATAGTTTCCAAGGATTGACATTGTGCGAAGAGAAATTATTCGAATTAATGGATATGATTAGGCAAGTTTTTACTCTTCAATCTGATTCTTGCCTGGCCAGAAGGAACTGCTCTGGGATTTTTGATGTGGGCTGTCATGTGCAGTACATTTGCATGAATTGGATAGTTTTGGTTGCTCTATTCGCGGCAATCTTTCCAACTCGTAAGTTGCTTATTCACTCTACTTGTTGTCCTTCCCCAAAAAAGAAGAGTTAATTTCTCTCGACTATTGATATTTATTAATTTTTATTTTCGACTTTCAGTTGGACAATAAAATTGTTCCTTTGCTATTGATCTTTACCAATTTTAATTCTCGACTTTTAATTCAACAATAAATGGTCTTGACTATTGATTTTGTTCCAGATTTGGTCCTTCAATTAAATATTAGTTTAGTAAGCCTTGAATTTACAGGTAAGGATGTAACAAATTTGAGGTGATTATATTATTTGTTTCATCACCTTTAAATATACAAATCTGAAGAGGCAATTCTTGTAGCTAATCTTTACATTATTACCCTTAAATTTTATGTTTTCTAAATGGATATTTTATAAGACCAAATCTGTAACAAAATCAATAGTCAAGTGTCCATTTATGGTCAAGTTAAAAGTTGATGATGAAAATTGGTAAATGTCAATAGCCAAGTGACCATTTATGATCCAATTGAAAGTCGAGGATAAAAATTAGTAAATATCTCAATAGTCAATGGACCATTCCTGAAATTAATGAGTTAATGCCATATGGGGTCCTTCGAGTATAGTGGTTTTGTCACATTTAGTTCTAAACTTTCAAGTTGACCACCCGTTGTGCTTCAACTTTCAAATTTTAACTAGTTAGAAGAAAGGACAGTTACTTTCTCAACCTACTAAAGCACAAAGAGTCAACAGTTGCCTCCACTGAGGCTCGAGGTGGAGGCTCGAACCCACACCTATCATCCATGTGGGAGTGTAAACCGGGACACCGGGTGCCACTAGACCACAAGGTCTTTGGCGAAAGTTGAAGGATCTAAAATTGAAGGGTCGCGTGTGGTTAACTTGAAAATTTAGGATTAAACGTGGCAGAACTACTTATACTTAGAGGACCTTAGATGACATTAACTCTGAAATTAACTCTATCTATACATTCTGAATCCAATTTGCATTTTCTGAAATGCAGTGATTGTGCTTGTTTGGCTTTTGCATCAGAAAGGGATATTTGATCCTATATATGACTGGTGGGAAGATCACTTTTCAGTCCCTGAAGGGCGCAGGAGTTCATTGAAGCACCATTCCAATCCTCATCAGTTAAAACTTCACTTAAAGAAACACCACCATAAGCACCATGAAACAAGACATCATCATCACCATCATAAGCACCAAAGGAGAACAACTACTCGCCATCCATCTGGCGAAGCTGATTACCGCTATTACCTTCATCACGTTCACAAAGACAGCCGCCACCGCAGAGCCAAAGGTGGTTCATCAGGGATCAAGAAGCAAGTTCACGCAAGAGAACACCACAACAAAGGTGCTGTTGCTAGCTCATCATACGCGTTCATCTCTCAAGTATGATGAGAGGAGGAAAAATTTGGATGAATTGTTTGGAAAATTTATAGAGAAACTAATATTCATAGTTTATGTGCAATATGATTTGACGTTTGTATGATTATTTAGAGTTAAGTTTATAAATAATCACATCTAATGTTGGATGATGGATACAATTATTAATCGTGAGGTAATTACTTTCTCACGATTATACTTGTCGAAACATAGTAGTAGTCGAATGTTGAAGTTTATAGCATTTGATGTACATTATATATATAGGGAAAATGACAGTTTTTCTTCCTGAATTATATGCTTTTTTTTTTCCTTGAATTATTTATATATTCACATTTACCACCAAAATCATTTTAAAAGTGGCAAATTTTCCCTTCCAATGTTAAATAGGTTTTTTGGATTGTTAAAATGGCATTGATTGCACCTGTCGCGCCCGGTAGGTGCATGTGCTACACGTGCTAGCTAGGCACGTAACCTAACAAATTTGTTTTTCTAAATTTTCATTTTCTTTTCCCATTTTTTTCTCCCTCTTACATGACTCCTAAAAATTTTTGAAAAAAGTAATACTAATGGGTTTGCTCTAAGAGCAACCACATTAGTCTAGGGTTTTTTTGGTGATTTTTATGTTGCCAAATCAATATTGGGCGCTACTATGTGCCTGCACATCAAATTTGTTACTTTTTAATTTTTTTTTAATATTTTAATGGGATTCACAAAAAATTATACTTTACAAGAAAATGTTAAATTTCTCTTTTTATCTTTGTCTTCCGCATCATGCTTGGGTCCATAAAAAATCACCTAAAAATTACTAATGGAGATAGTGTAAGAAGAAGTAAAAGTGTTAGAAAAGAAAAAACATTTATATCTAACTTCATTATGCACCTAGTACTCTAGTAGAAGGTACTAGACACTCACACCTAAAGCAAGTTGCAATTACGCGGCACATTGAGTTGGATCTTCTCACAAGAAGTGACAGAAGAGGAAATGAAATCTATTGTGAGTAATAATACTTAGAGCATCCACACTTGTGGTATTTAATTTGTTGAGTTTTTTTTTTTGCAGAGAAAAAATTAGCTTTGCAAAAAAAAACCGATGGGGCAGCTGGTGTGCTTTGTGCTTGTGTGACCGTTATTAAAACTCGGTGGTGGTAAGTTACTACCTGTGCAATTGTTCCAAGTACTCTGTGCAACTATGGCATAATAGCCTACTGTGATACTGTGAGTTATTTTCTGTGTGGCTAAACTAATGCACCATCCTTGTCTCAGGATCTCAGGATCCGGGTGATTAAGAAAACACGTATTGTGGCCGCAGGTATCCTAGAGCTAGTAGAGTTGCTTCATGAAGCTGAAATGATGACCAATAAGACTAGTGATTCTGCCAAACTAATGGACACTACTAGAGCCCTACTTGGGGTACGTCCTACCCATGACGTGCAGTCCCAAGCTCCAGTACCAACTGCCTGGCCCTCTAGTACCCAATCCGATGATGACTTCTACTCCAACCCCGACTTCTTGAAGGTTGTGGAAGAGATAGAGTGTGCGGTTCACGAGCGGAATGCTCTCTCTAATGTGCCCTCATTTAGATTGGGGCTGTAACAGGGTGCGAGCACGTCACACATGGAGCATACAACTACCATTGGCACAGTTGCTCCCCGTGGTGGAGCGCAGGCGGGTGGTATTGAGCAAGCTCGTGCAGAGCGTGCCTTAGTAAGTAGGATAGTTTATCACCATAGACTCTAATATGGTTGGCTCTCCTTTTTTTTTTTTGTAACCCTATATGCACACTCAAACATCGTATAGGGTTTTGTTTGTCTTTGTTGTTTAATACAATGCAGAAACTGTTTTTTTTTATGCACACAGTACACTCGTACACATAGAGGGTTCACCCAATGACGTTGTGCAACATGGTTAAATCATGTGTGCACCAGAGACTAAATTGGGAATTGTGCACCTACGTGCAAACTAGTGTGCATCCAACATAACTCCAAGCGTACTTGCAACCCTACTCCCTACTTACACTCATCCATTTCCCGTGGTTATTACCTAGGTCACTAAAACACGATCTAGTGCTAAACAAAACACCATGGCCCTCGCCGCACACCCAATATCTAGTGCTCCACGGTCCATTCCACACAGCTATATAATTGACTCCATTCCCAAGGTCACCCACAAACCACCACACGAGGCGTCCATCGTTCGAAGTATCGAAACTATCCCGAGGGGAACATCAGCCACCAACTGCAGTTGCGATAAAGCTTTCACACCATGTGGGGCCAATTAGGAAGACGCCCTACGTGGACTGTGCCAAGCAAGACTTATGTGTACCATTGGGTTGTTGAAAACCCCTGGGAGGAGATTTAAACCGTTTTAATAAACTCCACCTTTATATGTTTTGGGATTTTACGTGTTTCACAATTGCTAAGCACCCTTTATTGTAGGGATGAGGAGATCTTTTGCTACAAGGAACAATGTGTACCGCGTGGGGACATTACAACTTTGAAGGATGGGTCTAAGATTGACTTTGCTATAGTGGATGCTTGGACTTGCGTCCTGAACTACGAGCTTACCAAAGCCAATGGTACTCTAAACAGGCTGTTTGCGTCCACGATGACGATGGTATATGCTTTCTACCTAAATTGTTTGACTTCTTAACCCAACTATGCCACTTTTTAACATCATTTGTGCATTTCGAATGCAGCTTGGCCAGCTTCAAATTGTGGTGAACCACAAACCACCCGGTCCCAACGCTTGAGATGGTTTAAAAAGAGCCTGGCAGCGGACTTTAGCAACTCACCACATGAGAAGTGGCGCAGGATTGACATGGTTAGTGCCCCAATATATATTTCGCCCGCTACACTAGCCTACAACCTTTGCACTCACAGTTGGATACACCTACATGCACGGTTGCGCACATCCCCCAAAAATTACCCTGACCCAACTAATTGTTGTCTGGTATTTTTCCACCTATGGGACTAATGCTTCCAAACTTTGCAGCATATTTTTCTAATTTTGCAAGGGGGCCATTTCTACATGATTAGTGTTGACATGAGGGGGAAGAAAGTAGACATCATCGACAACTCCTTGGCCTCTATAACAAAACAACAAAAGTATGGCCAGGACCATGCACGGTTGGTAAGTTGAACGTGTACACTAGATCATAACTACACCATACGTTTGGTAAGACGAAGACTAGTCACAAGAAGAAGAAGATTGATTAGAAGGAGAAGAAGAAGAAGAAGAAGAAGAAGAAGAAGAAGAAGACATGGTGCTCACATGAGATGAAAATGGAAGGAACTGAAGAGTTTGGTGAGGAGTGCGAGTGGATCTGAAGGAGATTTGTATGAAGATCTGAGAGCAGAAGAAGAGGAATACTCATAGTGAGGAGCGGCGAATAAGACAGTGACACATGGCACAATCTCATTGGTCGGCAGGCAAACACAATTGACACGACCGTTACTCTTTAGAATTTGTATGTGCAACCAATTATGACAAAAAATGATTAATTGCAGAGAGCTAGTCGGTAACACCAACGAGAGATTGGTCGGAAACATCCCGGAGGAGAACACCATAAATCTCACCAGTTGAAGCTAGTGCCAAGGAGGCCGAGGAACCTGCCACAAGGTGGCATGACTGGTTGAATACAGTAGAGAGCAACCACAAAGGCGGGGAACTGGTTAGAGAATGTTCTTAAGAAACTTTCTTAAAACATCGACTTTGCGAAATCTCAAGAAAGTGGGAGACTCGATGATGGATGGTATATTGGGTTGACTGGTCGGACTGCCCCAAGGCAGCTGGTCGGACCAGTAACCACAATAACTGGGTCGCACAGATAAGCCCAAGGGATCATTGGATCAAGAGGGCCTAAGAAAGATACCCAATACGAAGCAACTTAAGAGTTTTGCAGGATTGGACTTACTATTCATAATGTGATAAAGATTGGGCTTCCTACTCCTAATGTAATAAGGATTCCCAATATGAGACAGTCTAGGGGTTTTATTTGTTTTAGGGCTCTCAACCTACTAGTATAAATAGACCCCCCCCCTCATACATAGGGAGAATGACAAGCAAGGATCACTAATACAAAATATTTATTTTCTCTCTATATTCTCTTTATATTTCTCATATACTTGCTATTTTAACGATAGTGTTGGCAAGCCGTTAACTATCCAAAAGTCGTAAAACTAACATTGTGCATTTGGTGTGTAGTAATATCCATAAATTTTGGGTGCAAATACAGACAAGCATATGTCTATGTCCGATTAATAAACATGTACCTCAAGAAGCTCAGATCCTCATGGCAGACTTGTTTGAAGAGTGTACCTATCATACTCAATGAACAGATCCCTAATTCGCTCGCGGATAGGGTATAAGGAGGAACATATAGTCGTAAGCGGGCTTGAAAATACTTTTGCCATTCAACCCCTCCTGAAAAAGAATTCAGAAGCAAAGATGAATTGATAGACAAGCCAGCAAGAAAAAACCTCTACAAAATCTTACACACAAAAGAAAATCATGTAAAAAGTCATCGCCTAAATAAGCCTCGTTAGACTCTTGCTCGTAGACACAGCTTGTTGGCAGTGCTCGCCACTACTGCCACCACTCTCATCACTACTGCTGTCGCTGCCCTGATGCTATTCATAATTGAAGTTCACCTCTGCTGCCCGTCGCCACTGACGTCGTCGACTAAGAAAGCTTTGTTTGTTGTCACCGATAGCTTAGAGTTTTGTGGTTGTTTATGTTTTTTTTATTTTTTTTTATTTTTAATAAGAGGCACGGATGATCTAGGGTTTTATTTTAATTAAAAAAAACAACAACCGTCTATTCGAAAAAATATATATAAATAAACGAAAAAAATCAGACACTTTGCGCTAAAAAGTGTCTCTAAATTAAAATCTTTGGGCACTTTTTGCGTTTGTACTTCTAACAATAGACCAAAAGTCTTCATCTTATTAAAATAGAATTTCCGCGTTTGTTCACTTGGTACAACGGATGTTATGTTATTTAAAAAAATTACAAGAAAGCCATCGCATGTGTTTTTACAGTTTTAACATCTCTTTTTCAAATAATAAATGTTAATAGTTTAAGGGTCTATTTGGAAACCCAAAATATGACTTACAGAAGTCATTTTCTGAATTTTCCCGTGTTTGGCTACACAAAGAAAATAAAATCATAGGAAAATCATCATTCTAGATAACGGTAAAAGACCTAATTTGACGAAAAATATCTTCTTAGATTTTTTGTCGGAAAATATTTTCTGAATAATTTATTTTCATGTCTCTCTCTTTTCTCACATTTCTCTGCAAGCTAATTTTCATATTATTAATACCACCATCCACCATCACCACCAGTCCACCACACTACGACCACCATCACCACTATCACACCCACACAACCAACATCACACCGCCACCACTACCACCACCACTAACACCAACACTTCCCCCACCATCACCACCACACAATCACTAAGACACTTCCACCACCACCACCACCACCATCATCATCACCACCACCACCACCACCACAAGACCACCAAGACACCTCCACCACAACCACCACCATCACGACTACATCACTACTATCACTATCACTATCACCATCACCACACCACCACAACAACACTACCTTCACCATGACACAACCACCACCACTTATTATTATTATTATTATTATTATTATTATTATTATTATTATTATTATATAACAAATAATATGTTCATTTTTTCGAAAATGAACAAAAATGAAAAAAGCAATTTCTTAACTTTAAGCCAAATAGAAAAATGTAGTTTTCTAACCTCCAGCCAAACACTAGAAAATTAAATTATTTTTCAAAAGAAGACTCATTTTCTGGAAATCATTTTTTAAAAAATATTTTCTAAATTTTTTTTATTTTTTTTGCGAAATTAATTATCACCTTGCCACCACACTACCGCACTACTTTAGGCATTTTTTTTTTAACAATAGACGCATATTACTAGTATTGTACGATATTTTTGTACTAATGAATATATGAACTAAATAAATTAACATAAAATTGATAATTTCATCCCAAATTAATGACCCTTTTTCATATAGGTGTTAGACATGTATGCCCTAGAGCCAATATTTATTGTTTTGGGCATTAATTTCTTATTAAATAAATATAATAAATAATTATTTTATTTATTTTATTAAGGCTTAGTTAATATTCTATATTATTCCATACAATCTTCTTAATTCTTCATTCTTAAGTGTTAAGAATATGAGTGACGAAGAATTAATAAATGAAGTATTGTAAAAATGTTCCTAGTCATATAAATTCTAATTGGGCATTAGAATTCCGATAAGACTAGCACATTGTCCTTGTTATGGTGAGTCTCATGCCATTCTGTATGAGATACAGAGAGTGGACATGTGGATGATTGTTAGAGAACAAGTCATTGAACATTGACTAACTACAACGTATCGCATGGTGTTTACCTACGTGTCATCGGTATGTTGTATGTTACAAGTATGCAATAATCCTTTGACTTGAGACGACATGGTTGTCTCGTACATATGGTGGACTAGTTTTGCTAGTATGCGTCTTTTGTTCCTTATGGGACTATAAGTGTACTTGGTGGCCTAGTTCAGTGTTGTACGGTGACATGTGTGCGTTCAATAGAGGATCCACCGCCTTGAGGTAACAAGGATGTTCCAGTCTATTCAATAATCATACAACGAGAATCTCTGGCCAAAGTATAATGAAGTTGGACTTCAGGTTAAGAATATTGAATAGACATATTGACCGGATTTATGGGTTTGACCAAGTTTGACCATGACTTTTATCTGGTTCGGAACAAGTGTTGTGTGGAAGGAATGTTGCATGATATTTGTAACGGAAAGGTTCATTATAATATATTAAAATATATTCATTGTCAACTAGGTAGTCATGACATACTGCTAGGTGTCACTCATGACTTACGAGTTATTTAATAATGAGTTATTAAATATTACTCGTTGCTAGTTTAAATATGAACCTAGAAAGTCACACCTTAATGGTTCGTGGTAATGCTGAGAACTTTAAAAGAAATCGATAAAGAGTTATCGATATTGAATTAATACATTAATAACTGATTAATGAATTAATTCAATACTGGGTAGATTTTGGCTTTTAAAAGGCTAGCATCTTTGGGCCCAAACCAAGCTATATATATACATATATATATATATATATATATATATGTATATATATATATATATGTATATATATATATATGTATATATATATATATATACATATACATATATATAAGCCTTACCCTATTTCTGAAGAGAGAAAGGAGTGATACAGAGATTAGTCAGGAAAATAGTTTTCACGTCGAAATCTCTAGGAGTTCTCGCGTGCCCGATCGGTGGACGGACTAGAGGCCGGACGATTGGACGGTTTTGATTCTGCCAAAGCACGCTTCAATGGTAAACTATCTAACTCCCTTTTTTTTTTTTACATAGAATCATAGAAAAAGCGATTTGATACTTCCGTTGCGCATGTTTGTATTTTTCTAACAATAGGATGGAATGCTTCACGCAAATTTTGCTCTGGACCATGCATAAAAACGACGACGTTTTGATTAATGGAAATAGACGGCTGAAACGGTCTTCGTTCCGCGCCATTCACTTTCAGTTTATATACACTGCAATTACATTTCAACACAACTGCAGTTTCTTTTCGATATAACTGCAGTTTCATTCGATATTATACACTCAAATATGTGAGCATGTTATTCAGTTTCCTTTCAACACAACTGCAGTTTCTTTTCGATATAACTGCAGTTTCCTTTCAACACAACTACAATATCATTTCAATATGACTACAGTTTCATTGGACAATATATATACACTCAAAAATGTGAAACTGTTATTTAGTATCAATTTATATACACTGCAGTTACATTTCAACACAACTACAGTTACATTTCGATATAAGTACAGTTTCATTTGATAATATAAAAACACAAATGTGAAACTGTTATTCACTATCAGTTTATATACACTGCAATTACATTTCAATACAACTACAGTTACATTTCGATATAAGTCATATAACTACAGTTTCATTCGATAATATAAAATAAATGTAAGGTAGTATCTTTTGAGATGCACTGTGATATCAGTTACAGAGCTCCGTTACAACTTATGACCGCCGTTTCTCCTACTTACCGAAACAATGTCGTTTTGTGACCATATAACGACTGAATGCTCCATGTCTGGGACTGTGAGAGAACTTTGAGTGAAGTCGCAACGTAAAGTGATCAAGAATCTTCTCAACGAAGGAAAGAACCTATGTATTAGTCAATGGAGGAATACGCATCATCTTCAATTCTTCTATCGACCCATCTTTTTAGATGTTTTTTGTCCCAAAGATAAAAGCATACAGCTTTTCTTGATGCTTTTATTTTTCTTATTTGGACCCATTATGTTTAAATAAATAAATAAATCAGCAAAAGGAAGTTAATTTTTATTACTACATTATTCACTACATCAAATTAAAGATCCAACCTATTCAAACATATATAAATATATCTATTGGGATTGTTCGGCAAAGTTAGTTTATATTGAGGATTAATGCGATACATCCATTTGAGTAGATTATCGGTTGAGAGTTGTTAAAAATAAAGGGAAGAATGCTGAGTTATTATTTTTCTTTAGGGAAAAGGGTCGAGTACCTAAACTTTATTCAAGAAGTCTATTAGACTCTTAAACTTTTAAAAATTACAGTTAAATCCACAAATATATATGTTATTTTGAAGCACTTTTAAAAATTGCAATTAAACCCACAAACATGTTATTTTGAAGAAATAAAATTCACAAACCTATTGGTGACATGTAATTGCAGGTTAACTTAGGTTCTGGACAACTCTGACGAACGCCCGACAAAACTCTGGCAATCTATGTCAAATACCAGCGACCAACAACCGTCAAATGGTTGCCGATTGCGTTTGGAGAAGACGACCAACTTGTAGTATAAAAATTGTGCACTTCAAAGTTAGAAATATTAAAAAAATTCTGCATGTTTTTTTTTTTAACTTATATTACTCTATATGCACTTGTAGTATATATAAAATCTGTGTACTTGTAATACAAAACTTGGGCACCTGTATTATAAATATAGTACACTTCAAAGTTATTACTCTTTAATTTGCAATCGTAGTATACTCTTGTGTATCTATCTCTCTATCTACTATATTAATAAGAGCCAAAGAGAGTTAGGCCTAAAATGGGTAGAAAAAATGGCGGTAATCAAATGGATGGTTCAGATGAATTATTTAATCAAATAGATGGCTAAGATAATTCAGATTAATATTATTCATAGAGATTACCTAATTTAACATTACTTTTATGATTTTCCGTTAAGTTTTCCGTTAAATATTCTTTTCTCTGTTAATATTCCGTTAACTTTTAACTTACCCATTAATTTCTATAAGAAATGTCTTAGGTTCGAACCTCATCTCAATCAAATTTGACATAATTAAGTAATGATTCTTTACATTCAAATTTATCAATTGATATTCATTACATTGTCCATTATCTTATTTTTACAATATCTTGTAATTAAATATCAAAGTTATAGTACAAAATAATGTTATATATTTATTTACCAAGTATTTTATTAATACTATGAAATTTTTTTTAAAATAATTTGAAGCTAATTATATTAACTACTTGGGGATTGGTTGACAAAGAAAGTACTCAAATAGCCCAACAAATTGAAGCGGAATCACTCTATTTTACTCTTATTGAATTAAATAAATTAGTAGTTACACAAAAAAATGATACATATGTATTTCTTGAATACCATGAAAAAAATAAAAAAAGAATAGTTTGAAACCAATCATATCAACTACTTGGGGATTTGTTAACAATGAAAGTACTCAAATAACCCATTACCCAGCAAATTGAAGCGAGAAACTACCTTTTAATATCTTTGGAATACATAATATTTTAAGTTTTCAAATTTTTATTAATTTATTTAATCTTTTTTCTCAAACTAGGGATTTATTTATCCACAATAACTCATTTAACAATAATGGTTGAACCAAATGAACCCCAAGCAGAGCACCTAAAGGAAAGTCCATAGCTCCTATATCATAATCTCATTGTATGACGTCATCTATGCTACCAACAATAACCGAATTGCAAATAACACACTACCAACAAAAAGGAAGAGAACAAATAGTAAAGATGAAGACAATGACAATGTTACTCAAAAGAGATTTAAGAACACTTTAAAAAAATTCAAATTAAAAGTAGTAGACCATCATTTTTAGACCAAATATTTAGACTATCGATTTTACAAGGTTGCAAACATTTATTTTAGTAATAATTATAATGAATTTTCTATATATACTTTGAGTTAGATATTTAAATAAAAAAAATTCGACATTCAATTACCCATGTATAAACTTCTCCTATATAATCTTGCATTGATATACTTTCAAATATTTATTTAAATATAAACATTGGGCATTAACCCATTCGCACAATGCGCGTATAAAACTAGTATATAGTATAAATGAGAATAAAAATTATGTTGGTGTAATAATTTACATTGATAACTTGTATATTTTGATTTATTCATTGTATAATAATAAGACATTTCCAAAGTTATTATCTTTCCCTTTTTACTTTTTCATTTATGTAACTAACTTTAGAAACTGAATATTTAACTTATTCATTACAAAATATTTTCTAACATTTTAAAAATAACAACAACAAAAACAATTTTTCAAAAACAAAAAAACAAAAAAAAAACAAAAAAACAAAAAACAAAACAACAATAAAATAGAACTCGTGTCATTTTTCTTATTTTTATATTCTTCTATAACTATTTTTTGTAATAAGAGTTAAAATATAATAATATATACTTAATTTGATTTGTTTATCTCAACTATAAAAAAAAAGTGATTATTATTATTATTATTATTATTATTATTATTATTATTATTATTATTATTATTATTATTTTAATTTTCATCCTAAAAGAATATGAATTTTATACTATCATTATTCTAAAAATAGATTGTGGTTTCTTTGCTTAAATCACACCTTATTTGTTGTAGCACAAATTTTAATTTTATATTTCAAATCTATATTACTTTAATTAAAATTTACGATATATTTTATTACAATGATCTATTATGTATGAGACAAAATTTCTCTCTATTCTATGAAGTTAAATGCAAAAATTTTATTATCTAATCAATCTTATAGGGAAAAAAAATTACAAAGTAATAACATTTTAAAATATCAATGAGAGTTCAAAATATGAATAATTCACATATAATGATAATTGAACTCAATCATACACACAATGAAAACTTATGAATTCGTATGTTGTAACTTCATTATTGCATAACTCTTTAATTGCTATTCGCCAACAATAATAACCATATTATAATCATATTACTTTTAACAAAAAATAAGTTAAGTGTTACTGACTCATCAATATGACATTAACAAGGCTTAATTTATTTTAATATGAAAGTTGTTAGGACATAATTTTTATTCTCAATTATAACTATTTATAGCAATACTCATCTTTATTGCTAGTTTTAATTTATTATAAACATAGAATAATTATTTTGATTATATTGAAAAAATCATTTTTACTTTATATTAATTAATTTTGATATTTAAAAATTATGGTAAGTACTTATTTTAATTTTTATGTTGGAAATTAATTTAATCGCACAATTCGCATATTATAACTATTATTATATATAATGCTTAAATTATTAATGATATATACAATTCTGTTATGTTATTACTTATTTCCTGCAAATGGTCTATTATAGTTTTTCTATAAAGTAGTACATTCATGATATAAAGTATGTTATACCACACTTAAAGTATTGATTATATTTGCAATTCTATTATGATTCATTTATATTAGATCCGACACATCTCACGGATTAAGACCCATGAGATAGTTTCACAGGAGACCAGCTATATATATATTGCACGGTTGAGATTAAAAAGAATAAATCATAAGGATTAAAGAAACAAGGGAAAATGTCACTTTTCCCCCCTATGTTATGTGTATATAGCACTTTTTCCCCCCCTGTGTTATTAAAGTGGCAGTTTTTACCCCTCAGTTATTTTAAAAGTGGTAGTTTTCCCCCCGTAATGTTAAATTAACATTTTTGCCCTTAAAAATAACTATTTCATTTATTTTTATTCTCCAACCAATTATATATTACTAATATGTATGGAAGATCACGGTTCGATACGAACCTAATCAAACACTGTAACAATTGAACCTAAATAGTATAGACGGTTACGGTTACGATTCTAAACCGAAAAAATAAAATAAAATAATTGTTGAATTTAGACTATTTTTAAATAAGAAATAAAATTATAAAAATAAATAAATAAATAAATAAATAAGTTTTGATTGGCCGTTCAAAATCAAAATTAGAATCGGACCGTACCAATTTATCAAAATAAGTGTTTGATCATTTTCACTATATATGACTGTGGTTTAGTTCCGGTTCACGGTTCAACAATTATTTAATTTTATTTTTTCGGTTCTGAATAGTAACCAAAACCGTAGTTGAGCTTGAGAAGGCTTGACTTGTGTGTGCCTGTGGGCTTAGTTATGCTAACTTAACTCATCTGTTACGGAATTAATTCCAATTTTAATATTTTGAATCAATCCTCAGATAATGGTCATCGGCTTAACTCATCTGTTACGGAATTAATTCCAATTTTAATATTTTGATTCAATTCTCAGATAATGGTCAGCGGTTACAGGGGGTGATTTACAAGCTGAAAAATCATATTTTTCATCCTCCAAAACGTTGTCTTCTTCCGTAGAAACTCTGCTTATTCTTCCAATTCAAAGACTTGTGTTCAAGCCTGTTATTCTAGTTCGTCGAAGGTACTATCGTTTGAGTGCTCAAACATAGTATCGTTGATCCATTTTATCCTGGGAGATCGGTAGTACAACGCTCCTAGCACTCTCGGGAGGTACGAAATTAAATCAGCTTT
>CM008339.1:33913665-33927537 GCA_002525835.2 Ipomoea batatas
AGTATACCGCGAAATTCTGCGATGCTACGATCACAAAAAAAAAATTTCACTGTTAAGGCTAAATTTTCGGGGTATTACATTTTCACTCCAAAAACATTGTCACTCTCTCCCAAAACTCTGCCCATTCATTTCCGAAAAGCTTGTGTTTAAGCCAGTTGTTCTAGTTTGCTGAAGAGCTATAGTTTAAGTGTTCAAGACTATAGTACCGTTGATCCATTTTATCATGCGAGACCGATAGTACAATGCTCCTAGCACCCTCAGGAGGTACGGAATCGGTTTTAATTTAAGGAAAGAGTGTTTCGCTCGACTTGGATCCTTCGTTTCTCCTTCTCTTTTTCTTGGTACGTGGGATTAATTCTTAAAATTTAAATCCCTTATGTATATTTCTTTTATATATGTATTCTGTTTTGGTTTCAAACCAAATTGTTGTGGGATTAATTTTTCTATAAAATTAAATCCTTGTACTAGTTTCGTACTAGTGTTGAGATCATTTTTCCGTAAATATATATATCCCATCATTTGTGTTAATATATATTTTGATTATATATATACAGCTTTTTGAACAATATATATATATATATATATATATATATATATGTATATATATATATATGTATATATATATATGTGTATATATATATATGTATATATATATATTTGAGTCAGATTATGATTACTTATCCTAGTCTCCGATCCCTATCCTAGTCTTTCTATGATTTTTCTAGTATATATATCACTACTATATGCATGTACTCTTGTAATCTGTCAACACAATTTACAGTTCTCATCTATAACAGTAATAAATAAAATTTTAAAATAAATGTACTAAACTAGTAATAAATAGTTAATCATCACAAAGTCTAATTAAAATAGTAACAAGATATCCAATATCAAAAATATAAGGGGGGTGTATTCAATCATAAATTTTATAAACTTTTAAAGACTTTTATCAACTTTAAAAGTTTGGCAGTATTCAATTTAGACTTTTAACGACTCTTTAAAACTCTACCGGTATTGGATCTAAACTTTTCAAAACTCTTTTCAAGTATGCTGGTATTCGATTCAGAATTTTATCGAGTATTTAAAAAACCACTGGTATTCAAAAAGTTATTAACTTTTATAGACTCTGTAAGAATAGGATTTCGGTAGACTTTTTCTTCATTAATATAAATAGATGAAATCCAACCCTTCAACCCCAAACTTTTCAAAATTCTCTACAAACATATTTTTCCTCTAATCTATTTAAACTTGACAAATTTTTATCAATTGTACAATACGTCCCAAACTTTGCTACGAAAAATTATTTGTTAATATTGACAACAATTTTTTTTTGCTGCTAGGGATTGCTACGAACAGCAAAAAATAAAAAATAAAAAATTGATGTTCACAGCGCTGCGAACAGCAACAGCTTGCTGCTGTGCTGTTCGCAACATAAATTTGCTGCCGCAACCAGCAGCAAGTTGCTGCTGGTTGCAAAATTAGTAAAAAATTATATATGTATTTAATTAATATAATTTTAAATAATTTTATGTTCATTAATTATTAATATATTAATATATGTATTTATATAAGAAAATAAAAATATATTCATTGCATTCAAAAATATAGTAATTAAAATTTTATTTAATTTAAAAATATTTTTGTAGTTGCTGTTGGTTGTATTTTTTTTTTTACAATATGTTAATTTATTTATAATCTATATATTAATAGAAGTTATGGAATGTTTGTAAGGGTGTATTCAATTTAGAGTTTTAATAACTTTTGTAGAATTTTTAATATGAAAAAGTTTTTAAAAGTGTATAAATGTTTGTTGTACGGATATTTATAAACTTTTACAAAGTTGATGAAAGTTTAAAAGATTTAAAAAGTCTACAAAAACTCTACAAAAGTCAATTAAAATCCACCACTTTAAAAGTCTTTGAAAATCTTTAAAAATCTTGATCGAATACACCCCCTTAAAAATATTTTTAAATTTTAACGATTCCAATTTAAGTAACTTCTCCACACATAAAGAGAGAGACTCTAGGTCAAGTTCAAGATATATAGTTTGACAAACTCGAGGATGCTAACCACTTTCATCCTTACAAATTTGTTTACTCCAACATCCCACATTTTTATTTGTCACATAATATTCTTTGATATTTCTTGATTAAAAAAAAAAAACAACAGAAGAAGAAAAAGAGACAAACAATGTCGGGTAGTCGTAGCCTATAACTGCCGGTCCTTATACCGTGGACCATGGTCCACAATGCATTGTGAACCATTGGTCATGGTTGATACTGCAGTTGTGTTGAAAGGATATTGTAGTTGTGTTGAAATGATACTACAATTGTGTTGAAAAGGAATTGCAGTTGTGCGGAACAGAGGCCGTGTCATTCATCTGAAACTGCAGTTGTGTTGAAAAGATACTGCAGCTGTGTTGAATAGATACTGCAGTTGTGTTGAACGGATGAACGACCTCTGTTCCGTGCAACTGCAATTTCCTTTCAACACAACTGCAGTATCCATTCAACACAACTGCAGTATCAATTATAATCATGGTCCACAATGCATTGTGGACCATGGTCCACGATATAATTTGCGTGTAACTGCAGTCACACAGTCACAGTATGCCTATCGCAAAATAAGGTTTAAATAATTTTTTAAGATTTTAAAATTTGTGCGGATTTTTAAAAATGATCCAGAAACGCGTTTTTGAACTATTTCTTAATTACTAAAGAGTCCAAAATTTTTGAAAACTTTTGGTTTAATAGGAAATGGCCACGAACATTTTTGGATGAGTTTTCGTGAGAGCATCGCCTTCCTCATTAGTTCAAGTTTTTTCTCCAGTTTTTTGTGGGTCCCAACATCCACCTCATCCTCCACTATCTCACTCAGTCACAAAAACTCTCATTCCCATTAGTTTTAAGTTTTTTCTCTTTTTTTGGATCTACCATTTTATCACTATATTTTACTTATTTCTTTATTTATTATTATAAAAATTATAATAACAATTATTATTTTTCATTATATTGAAATTAAAAATATCAAAATTGAAATAAATTTATAATTATAAATGTTTACAATTTTTTTAAAAGTGTAATTTTACCATGTAAGTATTTAATAAAAAAATTCAAAAAAATATTAAACAAAAAAATTAAGAAGAAGCTGGCCGTTGACGGCCAGCATTAAAAATGAAAAATAAAATGAATGAATGAAATAAAATGAATGAGATGAAGCTGCACGGCCAACTTAAAAAAGTAAAAAAGAAGAAATATGAAGAATCTGCTCTCTGTCAACATAAATTTTTTTTATTTAAAAAAGAAAGAACCTGACATAGATGGGGGTGTTGCAGGAGAAAGAATTCTCCAAAAGCCAACACCCCCATCTGTTGAAAAAACTATGCTTAAGCTTTTGGTCCTAAAAACTTGTGCCAACAACAACTAATGGGGTTAGCCTTATCAGTTAGGGTTTTTTTTCCAGTTTTTTGTGGGCCCAGCTTCCACCTCATCATCCATTATCTCATTCAATCACAAAAATTTTTCTTCACACTAGTTTGAGTTTTTTCTCAGTTTTTTGTGGACCCACTATTTTCTATCCTATATTTTATTTATTTATTTATTTATTTAAATTATAAATTTTTAATTATAAAAATTAATTAAAATAAACACACCTACATTTAATTAAAATGATAATTACAAACATTTAAATTAATTTTCGTTGTTGCTTTTTTATTTTAATCATTTTAAATTTTAATTATAATTAAATCATTCAAAAGTTAATTAAAAAATATTAAATTTGATATTTTATAAAAAAAATTGAAACAAAAATAATAAAACAAACAAATTAAATGAAAAAAAAATAGTAGAAGAAGCAGCGTAAAACAGAAATCAGAAACCAAAAGGAAAAGAAAACAAAGAAAAAAAGAAGAAAATATAAATGGAGATTCCAGCTGGCCACTCTCAATCTCCCAAGACCTAGCCCCTAGGCTATTGCTCTGTTTTTTTTTTTTTTTTCTTTTAAAAAGGTTTCTGACATTAACCCAACATTTGCAGGGAAACATTTTGGCAAAAAACTAAGCACCACATCAGTTATGGATCATCACCTTGCATCAACACTATTCAAATATCCATCTTTGATCCATTGATGGTGATGCTCTGAGTTCTGAGGACGAAATTTTTTTAACTGTCTCTGTCGACAGCAATAGTTTCACTGAGCTCGAACACACCCCTTCTACATAGGGGTGCAATTTGGTGCCACTAAACCACAAGATCATTAACAACGTCTATGCATCATAGTTATTACATGTTTATTTTAAAGGAAAATGCTCTTTTCTCCTCAAAATGTTTACTTCTAAACTTTTCTTCATCATATGACTTTCATTCATTAATTAAGTGTCAATGAATTGATTAATCCACAACAAACTAATAAATAAATTTTCTTTAAAAAACTAATAAATAAACTTAACTCCTAATCACATGATGACATCTCAAGAGGGAAAATTTGTATGAAAAATACAAAGTTAATTTCATAAATGGTCATTTGACTATTGACTTTTACGAATTTTTGTCTTTGACTTTTAATTTGACCACCCTTAACTATTGATTTTGTACCAATTTTGGCCCTTCTGTTAAATCTATGTTAAATAGGTGTTAAAATTGAGGGTAAAAATGTAAAACTAAATATTTGAGCACTTTATATATTACTACAATGTAATATATACTACGTAATAATTTTGTTTGGACTAAACTCATCCATCACTTTTATTACCAAATTTTCAACCAAAAAAATGACAAATTAGAACAATAAAAAATTAACACAGGATAAAGCAAAAAAATAATAATAATAACATACTCATGCCCTTTTCTACCATTTTTGCTATCAAATAAAGCAAAAAAAAAATAAATAAAAAAAGCCTAATACAACAATAAAATATACAATAACACTACATCCAGTTAGAGAATTTACAAAAAAAAAAAATATTACAGAGTATATATTACATTGCAGTAATATATAAAAAGTACAAATATTTGGTTTTACAGTTTTGCCCTCAATTTTAATACCAATAAACATATATTTAACAGAAAGACCAAAATTAGTACAAAATCAATAGTTAACGGATCAACTTAGGTCAAATTAAAAGTCGAGAACAAAAATTGGTAAAAGTTAATAGTCGAAGGACCATTTATGGAATTAACTCAAAAATACATAAGGAGTTGTAGCATTGCTCTATCTTTAATAATTTAATTGTATTTTAATGCATGTTCATTTTTAGTGTACTACATGTTCATAGTTTTTATAAGTTACAATGAAATATTATTATTATTTTGGATTTGATGAATAGTTATAAAAAATAGTTGTTTTATTTGTTTATCTATCTTTATCCTTATTGGGATTAATATTCTTGGCCTATCAGGTCCGATCAGTCTAATGGCAATTGTTATGCCGTGGACCCGGGTGCACCTTGCAAGGTGCACCCGGGTCCTTAAACGGCGCCGTTTAATAGAAGGGTATAACGGTGCTGTTAGTGGCACCGTTATACCCAGCCAATCAATTTTTTTTTAAATATATAAGCAGCAAAAGACGACTTCTCAACCAAGTTACACAGTTTGCGATTATTCACCATTTCGCCGGCGATTCCCTTCCTCCGCAAGAGTTCTTCACCCTTTCCCGACGTAATCGCATCAATCTTCACTAGTTCGCCGGAAGTTTTTGCAACAACACTAAGCATCAATCTTCATACTATCACTGAAGCATTTTGAAAAACAGGTATTTCTTCACACTTTTATATTATGCGATTTTAGTTCAAAAATTTTACATTTTATTCAATATTTTGTGATTCTAAGTAGTTTAATGAGTTTCTGTGGAGTAGATTTCTATTGTATGTAACATACAATGTTAATAGTTTAATCTTTGTGAATGTGAGATTATAATTTTGTGACCTAGATTTTAATCTCTGTGAATGTGAGGTTTTCAAACTGTGAATATGGAGAATATGAAGCGCAAAAATAGAGTTTTGAATGTCTAAATGCATAACATTGATAAATATAATTACAAAACATATTGCCCTTGAAAATGTGTGAATGTAGAGTGTTCAAACTGTGAATATAGAGTATTGCTTCTGTGAATGTAGTGATTTGAGTGTGTGAATGCATAACAGTGTTGATATAAGTACTAAACATATTGCCCCTTAATGTGTGAATCTAGAGTTTTCAAAATGTGAATACACAGTATATGGTATGTGAATCTAGTGTTACGAATGTGTGAATGTAGAGAAGATAGTAATCCTATTACTGAACAATTATCACTGGAATGTATGAATGTGTTGTTTTCAAATTGTGAATATAGAGTACTGCTTCTGTGAATGTAGTGATTTGAGAGTGTGAATGCATAACAGTGTTGANGAAATAAGGGTATCTCGGAGTCTTATCACAATGGGGTTCTTGTAAGTGGTTCTATAAGCCCAAAGTGCATCATCAAGTTTAGTGGCCTAATCCTTTTTGCTAAGGAGTAGAGAGTCAGTGATGAACTCCATATTTCACAAGGACTTTCTCCAAAGCTTTGTTGCAAAAGTGTGTTCCATTATCCATGATTAAAACCTCGGTACTCCAAACCTTGCAAATATGTTTTTCTTTATGAACTTAATGACCACTTTGGCATCATTTGTAGGACAAGCCATGGCTTCAAGTCGTTTAGAAACATAGTCCACTGCCACAATAATGTATTCATGTCCAAAAGATCTTGGAAATAGACCCATGATATGCAAACCCCACACATCAAACAATTCCACTTCATGTATGCTTTGTTGAGGCATTTCATTTCTTCATCCAAAGCCCTTGTAGCTTGATAGGGAATATACCCCCGGTATACGACCCTAAGTATTTTATACATATGTACAGTGTACTATACGGGTGTGGGCCTATAAAAAGGAGCCTAGTCCTTCAAGTTAGGGGCTTTTTGGTCCCTCCTCTTCCTCTCTCTATGATGAATGGTAGCTAGCTCTCTCCCTTCTCTCTACATTTATTCTAGAACAAGGAATAAAGAGATGAACTTTGAGCTAAATTATTGCCTTAATCCTACCTTCTACATACATCATCATACACACAGAGTATATAGTGCAATTTAATCGGGGAATGACCATGTAGCCCGACCTCCGTCCCCATAGAAGTCGTCGGAGACCGGGCTGGGGGCTAGTTGATAGGGATAAAATCCTGGTCTACAGCTACCGACCTCCCGGTCTATTCTTCTACATCGAGAGTCGTATCTTAACTCCCCCAGAACCTTTTTCCCCGGTCCGCGGTGACCAGTTAAGGTCATGTCCCGACCTTCTGCCGGGCCCCTTAGGGGTTCGAGCCATAGACCACCAAAAGCTAAACACCTAACCACTGAGGGATTGGGCCGACGCATTGACCGGTGCATGCTCGACACGCGTATCACATGCCGTCAGGCCGGAACCCACCCCGAGGTCACCTATAAAAGGCACATTTATTGCGGCTGGATGGACTTTTGGCTGTTTTCCTCAATCGAATAGCTAAAGAGACCGGGAACCTCTAACCCACTGTCATGTAGACCGGTTTCGTATAGGGCATTCCTACTTGTACCCGTTTGAGTATAAATACAGTATATTTTCCCCGTATATTCGTATTTTACCATATCATAGCTCCTTAAGGTGACTATCTTCTCCCAAAAGTTGGTGGATCCCTCCTTAGACATCTTGAAGAGACAACACACCCTTTCACTCACTCATTTTTTTGTCTCAATAAATGCAGCTTAGTCCTAGGGTTCTAGGAAAATGAGCCTTTTATAGTGGAGACCTTATAAGGTCAAAATAGGAAATTTTGCAGAGTTAAAATTCTGCACAGTAAAGGATTCTCGACACATCGAGCCTTGATATTGGCTCAAACAGTGCACATTGGAATATTTCGACGTGTCGAGCTTTCACAGTCAGGATTCTTCATCCTTATTTACTCCAAGCATTCCTTCAAATGTTCCATTGCTTTTGGATTTGATCTAGAATGGTTTCTAAACACTAACAAACAACATAAAAGCATTCAAATCAAGAATGAAACAATATCTAGATGAGAAAGCAAGGAAATATGCATTGAAGATGACAATTTAATGCACTTAGACCCAAAAGTAAATCAAAATCAAATAGAAAAATATGCACAAATGAGATCATATAGGGAAAATGCCATGTTTTGAGATGTCAACCTTTGCATGTAGATCACTAAGGCTTTGAGTGACCACGCACATATCATCCTTGATTTCTTCAGTGACATTCTTGATGAAGCGCTAGTCACTTATGATTCGTGCTTGGTCCTTTACAATATGAGACACGTAGGTCATCATCTTAGTCATCGTCATCTCTATGAAGGTTAAAGATTCAACCACCAAATCTTTAAATTCTTGTTCATCATCAAATGATGGCTCAATTAGATGACTATCCGAAAAGATGACCTTTCATGTAGCAGTTGCTTCCTTAACCAACACAACCCTAGTTTCAGCAGTTTCTTTAACATATCTACGCACTGCTTTGGTTTAAAATGGAACAATGTATTTAGTTCAGGATCTAGTTTAGTTTAACTATATATCTTTTATTAAATTGAGTATGTACTACAAGAAGATTAGTTCGACATAAGAAGTCGAAGATCTAAGATCAGAAATGAGTCAGGCAGAAGACCAATTTTAGGATGAAGATCAAGACGGTTTAGTTAGAGAGAAAATTGGATGGGTTTCTTATAAATAGAATCCTCTAAGGAATTTAGAGTCTGGAAGAGGTGACGAATGGATTGAAATAGAATTCTCTAAGGAATCTAAGACTGCTTCGTCGCTCATGGAAAGGTAAAAGAAGACCAAATGCCCTACTACTAATAAACTTAACAAATATAAATTTAAAAAAAAAAAGAAACAAAAATAACGAAAACAAATAATCACCACATTGCACTCAACTAAATCAAGGGTCCGGATCGGTATACATGTTCACATTTAAGAAGAGGTTCTCATTTGAACGTCTCTCTCTCTCTCTCTAAATACACACACACACACACACACACACACTAGTATTTTGTATGCGCGATGCGCAAAAATACATGCCCAATATTAAAGCATTAATAAATACAAATAATTAAAATTTATAATTCGAATTATATATATACAAATAATATATGTATCTTACACACACACATATATGATTTATCATTCATAGAAATTTAATTAAAATATAATCAACCATTAAATTAATTATATAATGATTTTAATAAATTGATAATTAAAGAATAGGAAAAAGATATGATAGATATATGTGTATGGTAATACTGATGTAGTTAAAACTAATGGTATTATAACGGTGTAAGGGTAGTTTTGTATAATAAGAATGTAGTAGGGATAATTTTGTCTAATAACATTGAAGTGTACAACATTTAAAGTAAAATGTATACATTTATTAGCATACAAAAGAAGGGACATAAATCAATGATATAACCTTGATTGAGACTTATTAAGTTTTTAGATACATATATACATACATATACATATACATATACATATGCATACACACACACACACACACACACACACACATATATATATATATATATATCGATGCTCAGTATCCAGATCATGTTTGCCAAATTAAACGATCTCTAATCGTTTGCACTCGTTTTTGCTCTATGTTGGCTTTCAAGCATAAAAAATGGATGTGTCTCTATTTTGTGTCTCCAGATTCTACCTATGTGTACCTTTTTGTGTATGTGGATGATATACTTGTCATGGGGAGTGATCCTGATCTTATAATTAATTTATTATCCAAGTTATCTACTGCATTTAAGATTAGGGATCTTGGTGAGCTTGATTTCTTTCTTGGTATTCAGAAAATTAAAAATTATGATGGTATAGTGTTATCACAACAAAGATACATGACTGATATTCTAAAAAGGGTTGGCATGGCAGAATGTAAATCTTTATCTACTCCTATTCCTATTTTGAAATATATTCCGTATAGTACAAATCTATATGAGGATCCTACTCAATATAGAAGTCAGGCAAGAGCACTATAATATCTAACTATCACGCGTCTAGATTTATCTTTAGTAGTAAATCAGTTATGTCAACACATGCATGCTCCTACAACCTCAGATTGTGAGCAACTAAAAAGAGTCTTGAGGTGTGTTAAAGGAACATTTAATTTTGGTTTATGTATAAGAAAATCATCATCAAGAGAGATTCATGCTTTCTTTGATTCTAACTAGGCTGACTATATCCCCAAGGTCGTAAGTCTACTAGTGGCTATGATGTCTTCCTTGGGTCAAATCTTGTGCCTTGGGTCTACAAGAAACAAAGAATTATTGTCAGGTTCTCCACTAAGACTGAATATAAGGATACACGCTGAATATAAGGCTCTAGTAGATGTCTGTGTTGAGGTAATTTGGGTTCTGTCTTTACTAAAAGAAATTAGTGTGCCTGGTATCTCAGTTTCCAAACTTTGGTGTGATAATCTTGGTGTAACATACATGTGTGCAAATCCCATCTTTCATGCAAGAACCAAGCAGGTGGAAATTGACTATCATTTTGTCAGAGATAGAGTTGTCAATGGGGAAATTCAAGTAAACTTTATTTCAACAAAGCATCAACTTGCTGACATATTTACAAAAGCTTTGCCTTATTATAGATTTTCTTTTCTTAGAGACAAGCTACAAGTTACTAGTGTTGGAAAAGTAACATAAAAATGACATTTTAAGTGGCTATTTTGTTGTACAATTATATGTGGGTTACACTTCCGATTTGGGTGAGAAGAAGGTGATAAGCCATTATGAAGCGAACCGTCATCCTAGTGAAAATGTTGCACTATAAGAAAAATCGCGAAACAGCAAAATTCTGTCGTGAAACCCATTTGGCGACGGAATTGCGATGGAATTTATTCCGTCGTCTATCGGCTTGTCGTATTTTCTTTCACGATGGAATAATTCCGTCGCAATATCCGTCGCTATATTGCGATGGAATTGCTTTTGTCGCAATTCACGATTTGTCTTGTAGTGTTGAGGAAAATTTCGCTATTGTTAAAGAATGTGGATGGTTGGATGAGTCACAACCTGATTTCTTTAACGGGTATATCCGATGTGCGGATAGGTANAAAAAACTAATAAATAAACTTAACTCCTAATCACATGATGACATCTCAAGAGGGAAAATTTGTATGAAAAATACAAAGTTAATTTCATAAATGGTCATTTGACTATTAACTTTTACGAATTTTTGTCTTTGACTTTTAATTTGACCACCCTTAACTATTGATTTTGTACCAATTTTGGCCCTTCTGTTAAATCTATGTTAAATAGGTGTTAAAATTGAGGGTAAAAATGTAAAACTAAATATTTGAGCATTTTATATATTACTACAATGTAATATATACTACGTAATAATTTTGTTTGGACTAAACTCATCCATCACTTTTATTACCAAATTTTCAACCAAAAAATGACAAATTAGAACAGTAAAAAATTAACACAGGATAAAGCAATAAAATAATAATAATAACATACTCATGCCCTTTTCTACCATTTTTGCTATCAAATAAAGCAAAAAAATAAAAATAAAAAACCTAATACAACAATAAAATATACAATAACACTCTACATCCAGTTAGAGAATTTACAAAAAAAAAAAAAATATTACGGAGTATATATTACATTGCAGTAATATATAAAAAGTTCAAATATTTGGTTTTACATTTTTGCCCTCAATTTTAACACCTATTTAACATAGATTTAATAGAAAGACAAAAATTAGTACAAAATCAATAGTTAACGGATCAACTTAGGTCAAATTAAAAGTCGAGAACAAAAATTGGTAAAAGTCAATAGTCGAAGGACCATTTATGGAATTAACTCAAAAATACATAAGGAGTTGTAGCATTGCTCTATCTTTAATAAATTTAATTGTAATTTGATGCATGTTCATTTTTAGTGTACTACATGTTCATAGTTTTTATAAGTTACAATGAAATATTATTATTATTTTGGATTTGATGAATAGTTATAAAAAATAGTTGTTTTATTTGTTTATCTATCTTTATCCTTATTGGGATTAATATTCTTGGCCTATCAGGTCCGATCAGTCTAATGGTTCAAGTAATCTATTAGCTTAGAAGTATTGGGCTATTCGCCCAAGATAATATGTTCCACTCGCTGAATCCAGACCATTTGAAATCCAAGAAAAAGTACTCTCACCATTTTACCAATCGATATACTGTGAGTCAATCATTATTGCATGGACCATGGTCCACACAGCTGTGTGGATCAAAAATAAAAAGTACATTATTTTTGTACTGAAGGTACATTATTTTACCGTCGCTGATGATGCCTGAGGAAGACCGAAGCAGACAGGGTACTCGCCGAGATGCATGAGGGGGTCTGCGCGGCCCACCAGGGTGCCTAGACCCTAGCTCGGAAAATCATCCTCCAGGGATATTATTGGCCCCGCCTAAGGGCTGATTGCCTGGAATACGTAAAGAAGTGCCCCGCGTGTCAACACTTCGCAATACTCCCAGGGCGACCCGCGTCTTACTACACACCAGTGACATCCGCCATCCCCTTTGCGCGTTGGGGTATGGATCTAATAGGACCTTTTCCCAAAGGGGTGGGCGGCTTGAAGTTCATAATAGTGGCAGTTGACTACTTCACCAACTGGGTGGAGGCCGAACCCCTCGCCTCCATCACGGAATATCAGTGCCGAAAGTTCGTGTGGAAGCACATATTCACAAGGTTTGGGGTACCCCTGCAAATCGTATCGGATAACGGGAAGCAATTCGATAACAAAAACTTTGCCCGTTTCTGTGCATACTACGGGGTGGAACACGTCAAGGCAGCAGTAGCTTACCCCCAAGCCAATGGGCAAGTAGAAAACGTGAATCGTACCCTCCTAGACGGCATAAAAAAGAGAGTGGAAACCGCAGGATCAGCATGGTACGAGGAGCTGCCCACCATACTATGGGCATACCGAACCACCCCTAGGAAGGCCACCGGTGAAACACCCTTCGCTTTAACATATGGGTGTGAGGCTCGGAAACCTTTAGAAACCGTCATACCCACCGAAAGAAATGAACACTACCAGCCCGGGCAGAACGAGGAAAGCATGAGAGTGGAATTAACCCTTTTGGAGGAGAGGATGGAGGCAGCTGGCCGAAACATGGCTGCATACCAAAGAATTGTCAAACGGTATCACGATTCGAGGACACGACCGAGGGACCTCCAGGCGGGTGACTTAGTTTTACGTAGGAGGGAGGTCAGCAAACCCCTACAGGGTGGCAAATTAGCACATAAATCGGAGGGCCCGTACAGGATTCGCGAGGTGGTACGGGGGAACACATACAAATTGGAGATAATGCAAAGGGTCCCAATCGACCGGGTGTGGAACGCCCATCACTTGAAGAAGTTCTTTCAATAAGAACAGGCAAGGTGTTCTAAAGGAGAATGGGGCATGTGGGTAGAGTTGCTGGGAGGAAACCCACACGCGCGACTGGACCCGCATGGTAGGCGGTCCATGCGCGGGTTAACGAGGCGAATGGGGCGTGCGGTAGCGGTGGCGATGCGTCGCGCGGTGGCAGGGCGGTGTGTGGCGTACGGCGGCGGCAGTAAGGTGCGGAGTAGGAGGCTGCAGGGGAATTTTAGGGTTAAGGTAGGGATGCAGAATACTCTGGGAAAAATGAAATTGGCTTTAAATAAGGGAGGTGGTTCCTATATCCAGGGTATATTTTCGAATAATCCGAGTTTAGTGAGATTGGGAGACCTATTCTTACTTCATTTAGGAATAAATTACCTAAAAGAAGTGGGGGACTTGTGAGGGGGATATTGGGTGTGGGCTTGGTTTATTGGGCTTGTGACAGTGGGGTCCTCGAGA
>CM008339.1:33950365-33966321 GCA_002525835.2 Ipomoea batatas
CCGGATCAATAGCGTTTGGGTACGGATCAAGTGGAAGCAGCTGCCGGAGATCTTCCAGCTTCGGGTACCGGAGAAACTCACCCAAATCATAATTTGTAACATTAGCTCGGACAAAAACCGCACCCTCATCGTTGCATTCGATTATCGATCCATCTTTAAGTCTTCCGGCGAGCGGGTACAAGATAGACAATGTCTTAGAGAGCGATTCTTTGAGCTCATCATAATCGTGGCGACGAGGGCCGGCGCCGGAGGGGTAGAAGAAAACATGGGAGCCATAAAAAGGTCCGGCGAGTACGTCAAGGAGAGAAAGCTTGTGGTATCTCAAGGTTTGGGGAGTAGGTGAAGATGGCCTCACTTTCTCCTTTTGATAAACTTCAACTTTCAGGGCCATTTTTGAGGGTATGGATTTCAAGCTTCAACTAAATTTCATGGCCACTTATGATGACGAATGCTGTATTTAAATTTTTAAACCGCGGGCGAGCTGCATAACTTCTGAAGCAGTACGTCATTAAATAATTAATATTTTCTTACTGGAGGTACAAAAGAAAAAAATAGATATTAAAATGCATGTTACACATTGGATTTTGTTTTCAATAATTATATTATTTATAAATTTTATATAGTGCAAAATAAATCAATAATTAATTAAAATATTATATTTTTTTGTACTACTAATTGTTTTACAATGCAGTATCTGCATAAAGAGTTAATATTGACTCCACTAAGGTATGGGAATGAGAGTGCAACCGGATACCACTAGACCACAGGGTCTTGACAATTAAAATATTATATATGTCGGAACTAATTGTACTGTGGCATTTGACATGTGCTATAGAACTTTGTTTGAGAAAGTGTTAGGCTGTCCTCATCCTAGCAAGTGGAAGACTTGCTAGGTGAGGTGGCATTGATATGTGGAATTTTGTTTTTTTTTTTTTATCCATGTGTCTTGCAAGCTTTCTTAATTAGAAAGCTTGCAAGACTGACATCTTTGTACTATTTTGCCAAAAGCTGCCTTAAATTATTGTTTTTTTTTTACTTTTTTATTATTTTTTATTATATATATAATATGAAATGAAAGTGGACCCCATTTTTAGAAATTGTTAAATTTGCAGGGATGTAGAATGAATAGTAAAAAATTTATAAATTTGATGATGTGGAAGTGAGACCCATTTTAGAAAGTGAGGGAATTTTTGGGATAAGAATAGCCTTAGGGTTGGGTGGTTATTTCTAATTATATAAATGAAATTGGATTTGATTTTTACTAATACTAAAAGGTGGCAGTGTGTATAATGTAGTAAGCAATGGTGGTAACAAGGATAAAGTATCTTTGTTTGAGATATAAGTTTAAAAGTATCATATTTTTTGTGGAATATTAGACTCAATATCCTCCATTGTGACACGATCTCATGACCTTCCATTTGGAAGAGACCCACTAGACCACAAGGTCATTAGCTAAAAAATAAAGATTTAAAAGTATTCATACTAGAAAGGAAAAAGAAAAAAGGAAAAAAAAAACTCCAAACTTTTGTTTATTCAACAAACAACTCAAATAGTTTATTTATCCGTTAAATTAAGTTATAAACGTCTTTTTTAAGGCAGTGTCGAACAGACCATTGAAATTTAGTAATTATATAGTATCATATTAATTAATTGCGCTACATATTTAATAAATATATCGCTTAAGCAAAAATTTGTGTGAGATTCGTGAAACTAATTGGAGTTAGAAAAGTTGATTTGGGAAGGCTTTGGATGAGTCTTTGTCTCACATTAGAAAGAGATGTGAGTTTACACTAGTGTATATACAATTCCATTTTAGAATAAGTTTAAATCGTATAGCATATAGGCTCTTTGATCTCACACAGAGACTGCAAATCAAAATCTAATTTGATTAAATTGCCAATTTTGAGAGTTACGAATTGAATTTAAAATATACTTGCTAGCATGTTTTCGTTGCTGATTTGAGAATTCCATAGCTCTATTTTTTCCTATCTCGAAAATATCATTTCTTCGTTAAAAAATCTATCACACACTTAGATTAAATTTACAAAATGCTCACCTAATTTAAGTTTGCTGAAAGCATAATATTTGAATGCTCATATATAGTGTTGTAATCTATTTTATCTTGGTAGATTGATTCTACAACACTCTTAGCGTTATTGGGAGATAGCAAATTAATTTTATGAAAAGTGTGCGATACACACACGACTTGAATTTCTATTCTTTGAAATTATTTTATCAGAAATTCGAGTCATATTGCTTTTTCTATTTTATTTGATTTTATTGACTTATTCTTTCTACAAGAAAAAATTTCAAGAATTGTAATCGATGACAACCAAATTTTTTAATAAAATTGTCTAAAATAGAATTAAATACTTATTCAATAAAAGTAATTTTTAGTACGATGTAAGTTATACTTGAGGCTGTATTTTTAAAAACATAACAACGTTTACATAACAAATCTTATTTTTATTTATTAAAATATAAAAGTATACATATAGTAAAAATAAAAAATCAAAGTCATTATTATTTAATAAAAAGAATTGATGCTCTAAATGGAATTGTTTATAAATTGTTGTTATTTAAAGGAGAGTATATTACATACGAAACTTATCGCAACCTAATCATATACGTGTAGGCTCTGTGGACATGCGTGCCTATGTGTGTGGTCCAGGATGATTAAGGCGTTTCTTGCACTCATTTTCCTCATATTTTTAGTACGAGGAGTAAGTACTATAACTTGTGGGCCTTATGTGATCCAGGATATATATATATATATATATATATAGATTTTGGTTCAAATGTGGCCGTGCTCTCCCGTGCGNTTTTGTCACAATGCGGCCAGTCTTATTTAGTCCTTGTCACTTTTAGTCCACCGTTAAAATTTTCATCAAATGATCATCCAAAACAGGGGTATTTTTTGTCTTTTCATGCTTTAGTCATCTCCTTGACCCTTTGCAGTGGTTGTCCTTACACATTTTCATCCAATGAAGAGGTCCAACGAAAGTCATGTGAACCACATTACAAACTCATGGCTTTCGCCGGACCTCTTCATTGGATGAAAATGTGTAAGGAAAACAACTGCAAAAGGTAAAGGAGATGATCAAATCATGAAAAGACCAAAATATCCCTATTTTGGACAATTATTTGACAAAAATTTTAACAGTGGACTAATAGTGGCAATGACTAAATAAGACTGGCCGCAATGTGGCAAAAATTAATGAAGTTGACTAAAATTGGCAATGCCCCAATAACAGTAGGACCAAAAATGGAAATGACTCGTTAATTTATTATTTATTATGTGTTAGTATGATAATAAGTTTTTGAATTGATTAAATGATATGAAATAGAGCGGTGAAATCCCTTGAGTTTTGGAATGATTGGCATTGAATCGAATCCACCTTAGCTGAATGTATGCATAGTTCTAGTGAATGAATCCAACTCCTCTCTTTTATTGCTTTGTTATTTGCTTCATTTACTTCTATGCCTTCTTGCCTTTCACTTGCTTCATTGCACCTAACTATCTCTTGTTAAACTCTCCCTCAGAAAGCATTGCACTCGATTGACACCAATTTTTCATCCTTAGAGAACGACATTCTGGGATTCCATCTCCGTTTACACTTTTCCATCCCACTACAAACTTGATGAATTGTGGTTTAGTGTGAGGTGGAATAGTGTAAACGGAGATGGAATCCCCAAGTGTCTTTCTCTAAGGATGGGAAATTGGAGCTAAGCCAAGTGTATAACATTCAAGGGAGTTTGTTACCAAGAATAACTCGGATCAAGCAAAACAAGTAGCATAACATTGAGTTCACAAGTAAAGTCTACTAAAGGTAATAAGGAAAAACAAGCAACTAAAAAGGGGAGTTGGATCCATTTGCTAGATCTCATGCATGACTTGGGCTAAGGTAAATGAGATAGGATGCAAACAATTCCTAACTCAAGGAAGTTCAAGGCACAAGCACCAAGTTACATCAAACTTGGACTCCTATGTCCTCATTCAGCTATGGCTTTGTGTCAAACACTTTGTCTACCACTTCTTCCAAACATAGTCCGATCCTTTCGGACTTAGGGCGGGAATGTGGATGAGTAAAACAACGTGGAGGCGAAATTTCTTGCTACAACCACTGTTTCACCATCCCCACTTATCCGGCCGGCAATAAGCAAGAATCACTTTATCAACATCATCCGCACATAAGCATTGAAGCACAATTTGCACACATGCATTTCATCTTATTAACGATTCAAGTTCAATCATGCTTGGTCAATCAAGATAATCATGTAAGAACACGGAGAGGGGGAATTCCTTCATATCATCAAACAAATGGACTAACAACATGACAAACTTGCAACGCAAAGAATATTCAAAGGAAACCGATCCCTTTTCGGATCGTCAAACATATAAGCTCAAGGGGCACTCCGCTCAACACACCATTCAATTAAGCATGCAAGACCAAGATCGGGTTCAATTTTTATTTTACAAGGGCCTTCAATTTGAACCCCCTAGTGTGAACGATGTACACACAATAACCAACCTTCCAACCATCATGCCAAAGCCCAACATGTAAAGGAAAGTGAAGGTAGTGACACGAGCCGCTCCCCACATTGGCTTGGTGGGCTTTCTATCTTCTCAACCCCTTAGGATAATGACATCGGGCACCCGACTTCATATGGAGCTCTATACTTTTTCGAAGATCAGTATAATGGGTACCTGAATCCTAGTGGGGCGGCTCACATCCTCTCTTGTTTTCTCATCTTCTAGGAAAATGACATTGGGCTACCGACTTTACATAGAGCTCTATGCTTTTTCAAAGACGGTGTAATGGTTGCCCCAAATCATAGTAAGATGACTTTCCTCGTTTCTTACCACATTATATGGCTAATCTTTTGAATATTTGGCTCTTTATCATTTCATCCTCCTTGACTACCCCTCATGCCCTTTTCTAGGGAATAGAGGTTACACACCACCTCACCAAAGGCTCACTTTTTGCCCCATGCCACACCAAGATTCTCAAATTCCGGGCTTCACATTATCTTATCTTTCTCAAGACTACACTATAAAACGTCTTGAAAAAGTTTTATATGGGTAAGTATCATATACTCATCACACTAACGGTTGTCCAATAATCTCTTAAAGTATATAAGGAACTATTTCGAAGAGAATAATGAGGATACCTTAAGACCTAAATTCCATTAGTTCATTGTCATTGGAGCAGTACGTACTTTGGGACCAAAAGTTCCATAATCACATCACGCATAATATTGTATTTGTGATGAAATGGTTAGCAACATCTAGTGCTCCGAAATATTGGAATAGTGTTTAACATATCCTTCTGTGTCTTTGAGTTACAAAGATTTTGACATTTATGTGGGAAACCAAGATATATGGTTTTGATGGCTACTTAGGTACTAGCTATTTTGTTTGATCCCCATTATGCCAAGTCCCAAACTGGTTATGCTTTGTTTTACCCCCAATGTCTCATATGAGGATAATAAAACTGATGTTGCACAAATGAAAAATGGGTATGTTTATAAATATTTGACAAAGTATATATAATGTCAAAATTCAACCACATGATCTCAAGAAGAGTTACCGGATTGTTGTATAAAATGTTCACTCTAGTGACAATATTGAAGACTATACCATATCATTTCTATGCACTTACTTTTGGAAAATGTTTTTATATTAAAATGCGTAGATTTTGAAGATTGTTATCTTTAGGGGGAGTGACATTTACTTGAATCAATCCTGAATATTAGGTCGATCTTAAAGATCAATAATTGTAATCTTTTTCAGTTGATTGAGTCTTGATGTTATTTTCTTAATTAAATGTTTTTTAACGAGACAGCTAGTGCAACATATGAACACACATATTTCATGTACTCTTTTCCTCAACTAGGTTTTTCCACATGATTTTTTAGTGAGATTTTTAATGAGCCATTAGTATGATATAGTAATGTCCAAAGTAATCTCTTTCTATTTACTCTATTGTATTCCTATAAATGATACAATGTTCATGGGAGAATACGTCCGATTTTACCAAAAAATTAATGATTACTTTGTAACGTATGCTGAAAAATAAAGAATTTATGATCATATTTCAAATGAGGCAATCTTACAATGGTTGTATAATATAAGAGAACACTGATGAGTATTATCTTGCAATTTGTTATTAACATTGTATTTTGATTTGTAGTGTATTTTGTATTTTGATGGTGGTCTGGTTTTAGCCCACGATAGTTAATTTGGAGAGGTCGAGGTTAGGCCCAAGGTGTTCAGGGTAATCGACAATGGCTTATAAGGTGAAGGTAAACTTGGTATTGTAAAAAATCATCAAACTTGTGTTCAATGACGACCAAATAGCTAGCAGAAATACTACTGACTCCATTTCATGCACAAGAGTCAATATTGATTCCACTGAGGTTCAAACCCAACACCTCCCGTATAAAAGGAAGAGTTTGATGCCACTGGACCACAAGGTCCTTGGCAATAGCTAGCTAGAGTTAGGGGGTGTAGAGAGCAAGATTAAGGGGCCAAGAAGGTGGTCTATGGGGGCGCCTTTTTGGCCACCACTCGACAATAAGAAGGTTAGTGGATGTTGGGGGAGTTAAGCGTCAATCATTATTGTGTAGATCACGGTCCAAAACACATAAAATACATTATTCTAACATATAAAGTATATTATTTTAACTCATAAATACATTATCTTATCCTAAAAAATTCATTACTCTAACACATAAAATTTATTATTCTAACTCAATTTTACCCTGAAATATTTATTATTCTAACACGCGTGTGAAATAAGAATTTTATTTTAAACATTGAAACGATATTGTTTTAAACCGTGGTCCACGTAATAATTTGCCGTTAAACGTAGATGAGCAAAAGACGGGTTGGCCCTTTGTCGGGAAATGGTTTGATGTCGTTCCCCAGAGTTCGTGAAGTAGGCGCTATGTTTGTGGTCCAGGATGATTAACGCATTTCTTCCACTCATTTTTCTCATAGTTTTAGCACTAGGAGTACTATAACTTGTGGGCCTTGTATCAATTCAGGCATCATAAGCTCTCAGACAGCCTTCTTGATGCCCTTTTTTTAATCTCATTGTTTGTATCTACTTAGCTTACAAGCACTAGTTATGCCGTGGACCTGGGTCCAATACGACGTCGTTTCACAATTTTATTTAAAAGAAAAAAATAAATTTACGGCGTCTCCTCATCGCAATAGAACACAAACTCTACCTTCACAGACCCTATACTCTACATTCACAATTTGAAAACTCCACATTCACACATTATATGGCTATATGTTTAGTAACTATATTACCACTGTTATGCATTCACACATTCAAAACTCTATATTCACAGGTCATATATTCCATATTCACAACTTGGGAACTCCACATTCACACATTACAGGGCTACAAGTTGCTAAAACTCTGTTAACTCTACTACAGATTCACACATTCATAACTCTACATTCACAAATTCTATACTCCACATTCACAATTTAAAACCCCCACATTCACACATTTCAGAGCTATATGTTTAATAATTTTTTATTTTTTTTTTAAAAAAAATATAGTGAAACGGCGTCGTATTGGACCCAGATCAACCTTGCAAGGTGGACCTGGTTCCACGGCATAATTTGCGGCTTACAAGTTACAAAGGTACAAAGGAATTAATAGTTGTTCTGGGCTAGGCAATTAGGTTCGTATCTTGGGCCGAGTGATTTATTTATTTTTATCCCAAAAGTAGTCTATCATGAGCCATGACATTATCCAATCATTATTATTCACGCAGTTGTATGGACTATATTATCAAGTAATGTATGTTCAGTACACAAATAATATATTTTAATATATAAAAAATGTACATTGTATTTTGAGAAAGCACATTATTTAAGTATTGAAAGTACATTATTGTATTTTGAGAAAGCACATTATTTGAGTATTGAAAGTACATTATTGTATTTTGAGAAAACACATTATTTGAGTATTGAAAGTACGACATTGTTTTATATAATGTACATTCAGTACATAATTAAATAAGAAATGATGCATTCAGTCCTAAAGGTCGAAATTCTGATTGAAATGATGCAGGGAACAAATTGACACCCTTGTCTAAAATAAAATTAAATCATCAAACTTAGTTTTAGTCCAGTGTAATAAGTTATATTTGAGGCTATACTATTTGAAAACATAACAAAGTTTTGACTCAATGCAACAAATCTTATTTTTATTAATAAAATATAAACGTCATAAAATGAATACATATTGTAAAAATATCACCTCAAGATCATTATTTGATATGAAGAAATGATGCTCTAAATGACATTGGTTATGGATTTTTTGTTATTTAAAGGAGATTATTATTGCATAAGAAACTTATTAAAAGTGACCAACTACTAATCATATATGTGTATATAGTAGGATTTTACTTCCTTTCTCCTTCGTTGCCTCGATCTAAATCCATAAACCAGATGTCCCTCTCACCTTAGCTTAGAGTGCTGAGCTTAAACGACAAGACGATTCAGAAACAACATAGGCAAACGACACAAATGCTTGAAATTCCGAGTCCTTGTCTAAATTGCACATAACTTCATTTTCCAACCCAATCCACACTTCTACTCCCCCATCTTCAGTATCCACGAAAAGAGCAAGGTCCAACAGTGTTTGAGGCAAGCCATTCCATATTGGCTTGCCCCACCCAAAATCAACTTCAAAAACTGGAAGGTTACACAAACTACATATATTTAAAACTTTAGTCTCACCTTTACTCTGATCTATTGATGGTCGGGCTAATATGGACCTGAGAAACCCGCCTTCGGTGTGCATTTCCCTCACGTAGTCCTTTGTAACCTTGTCCGTAGCTTCCACCACTCTTCCTACAAGCGACCGGCCGGTAACCTGTTCGGTTGAGCCGTGGAATTCCCACACGGACTCAGTCCCTTGGACGATATTGCCTAGGCACAGCGAAGGTAAGGGCGGGTTCAACTTATTTCGCAAGTTCACATAATGTGTGAGCTTGTGGGTCTTGAGGGTTGGGTTCGCCACTAGAGTTGCTCTTATCACGGCCGCCCATACGAACGCGGAAAGTGCCGCCGCTCGAGATAGACGGCGGGGATGCCTTGGTTGGCTGTATTGGTTTTTGATCCGCTGGATATCCTGTTTGCTAAAAATATATCTTTTGGAGGCGTATTTTCCCGCCTTCTTTTTCATCCCCGCAAAGGCAGTGCTTATTACCTGGAAGATAGTGGAATTCCCAGGCGAGAAAATTGCGGCGACGTCCACGACGAGATTAGTGGGTACCTTTTCTCCTCGGTTTATTGCAGCCATGGTGTTGTACAAAGTGGCCATCCCAATTCCATCCACCACCCCGTGCCAAGTGCAGAACCCCACCGCAGTTCCGCCGCACCGGAACCTGTTCACCTGAACAGCTGAAATTGGCATGGCCGGATCAATAGCGTTTGGGTACGGATCAAATGGAAGCAGCTGCCGGAGATCTTCCTGCTTCGGGTACCGGAGAAACTCACCCATATCGTAATTCGTAACATTAGCTCGGACGAAAACCGCGCCCTCATCGTTGCACTCGATTGTTGATCCACCTTCAAGAAGTCTTCCGGCGAACGGGTACAAGACGGATAATGTCTTAGAGAGCGATTCCCTGAGCTCATCATAATCGTGGCGACGAGGGCCGGCGGCGGAGTCGTAGAACAAAATTAGCGGGGTATAAAAAGGTCCGGCGAGTACGTCAAGGAGAGAAAGCTTGTGGTATCTCAAGGTTTGGGGAGTTGGTGAAGATGGCCTCACTTTCTCCTTTTGATAAACTTCAACTTTCAGGGCCATTTTTGAGGGTTTCAAGCTTCAACTAATTTCATGGCCACTTATGGTCACGGATGCTGTATTTAAATTTTTAAACCGCGGGCTAGCTGCATAACTTCTGAAGCAGTACGTCATTAAATACTATTTTCTTACTGGTGGTACAAAAGAAAAGAAAAGGATATTAACATGCATGTTACACATTGGATTTTTTTTTTTTTTTTTTTGGGACACAACACATTGGATTTAGTTTTCAATGATTATATTGTTTATAAATTTTATATAGTGCAACATAAATAAATAATTAATTAAAATATTATATATTTTTTTAGTACTACTAATTGTGTTACAATGCAGTATCTGCACAAAGAATCAATATTGACTCCACTGAAGTATGAGAGTCCAACCGGGTGCCACTAAAACACAAGGTCATTAGCAAAAAAAAAATTTTTTTTTTAAAAGTATTCATACTAGAAAAGAAAAACTCCAAACTTTTGTTTATTCAACAAACAACTCTAATAGTTTATTTATCCATTAAATTAAGTTATAAACGTCTTTTTAAGGCAATGTCGAACAGAGCCATTGAAATGTAATTATATAGTATCATATTAATTGAGCTACATATCTAATAAATATATAGATTAGGCAAAAATTAAACGTGTGTGAGATCGTGAGATCAGTGAAACTAATTGGCTGGAGTTAGAAAAGTTGATTTGGGAAGGCTTTGGATAAGTCTTTGTCTCACATTAGAAAGAGATGTGAGTTTGCACTAGTGTATATACAATTCCCTTTAAGAAGGAGTTTGAATCATATAGCATATAGGCTCTCTGATCTCACACATGCAAGGAGGCTACAAATCAAAATTTAATTTGATTAAATTGCCAATTTTGGGGGAGTTACGAATTGAATTTAGGAATAAGGTTCAAATTAGCCATTGAACGTAACCTCAAAGTGTAATTAGGTCACTGAACGAAAAAAATGTGCAATTAGTCCACTCAACACTCCAAATGCAAGCAATTTTACATGATAGCAGGTTACTTTCCATTTCATCAGGTTGCCTGTTTACATGGATGGTAAGTTGGCATTTTAAAATATTTTTTTAATACTAAACTTTAAAAAGAAAAATAAAATAAATAAAAAAATTAAAAATTTAATTAAAAAACAAACAAACAAGCAAGCATTGTACTTTTAATTTTTTTAATTAATTAATTTTTTTTAAAAAAACAAGGAAGCAGGAATTTAATTTTTAATTTTTAAATTTTAACGTTATTATTATTAAAAAAATTATTTTAAAATGCCAATTCACCATCCACATAAGCAGGTAACCTGATGAAATGAAAGGTAATCTGCTTATCTGGTGAAATTGCATGTATTTAGAGTGTTCAACGACCTAATTGTACTTTTCTTTCGTTCAGTGGCCTAATTGCACTTTCAGGTTACGTTCAGTGGCCAATTTGAACCTTATTCATTGAATTTAAAATATACTTGCTTCATGTAGCATGTTTTGGTTGCTGATTTGAGAATTCCATAACTCTATTTTTTCCTATATATCTCAAAAATATCATTTCTTCGTTTAAAAAATTCTATCAAACACTTCGATTAAATTTAATTTACAAATGCTCACCTAATTTAAGTTTGCTAAAAGCATTATATTTGAATGCTCAAATATAGTTTTGTAATCCATTTTATCTTGGTAGGCTGATTCTACAATACTCCTAACGCTATCGGGAGATAGCGAATCAATTTTATAAAAAGTGTGCAATACACACACGACTTAAATTTCTGTTCTTTGGAATTATTTTCTCACAAATTCGAGTCATATTGCTTTTTCTATTTTATTTGATTTTATTGACTTATTCTTTCTACGGGACAAAATTTCAAGAATTGTAATAGATGACAACCAAATTTTTTAATAAAATTGTCTAAAATAGAATTAAATACTTATTCAATAAAAGTAATTTTTAGTACGATGTAAGTTATACTTGAGTCTGCATTTTTAAAACTTAACAAAGTTTTCATAACAAATCTTATTTTTATTTATTAAAATATAAAAGTATACATATTGTAAAAATATCAAATCAAAGTCATTATTTAATAAAAAGAATTGATGCTCAAAATGAAATTGTTTATAAATTTTTGTTATTTAAAGGAGAGTATATTACAGACGAAACTTATCGCAACCTAATCATATATATATGTGTAGGCTCTGTGGACATGCGCTATGTGCCTATGTGTGTGGTCCAGGATGATTAAGGCATTTCTTGCACTCATTTTCCTCATATTTTTAGTATTAGGAGTACGTACTATTTATATATATATATATAGTATCCTAATTGTTTGGATAGTAATATATTCTACTTACTTAGCTTATAAGTTACAAACGACTTAATATCAGTTGTTATACCATGGACCTAGGTCCACCTGGTAAGGTGGATCCATGTCCATGTTCACAATTTTATACCTCAATATTTATAATTTTTTAACTCTATATTCACAATTTTTAAATTTCATGTTTTAAATTTTAGAACTCTATGTTCACAATTTCAAAACTCTATATTCACAATTTCATAACTCTTTATTCAATAGTATAAAGCAATTTTTGAATCTATATAACAAAATTGTGAATATAGAGTTCAAAAATTGTGAATATTGAATAATGTGTATTCCTAAAATCATTCAATCCAAATATTGAATACAACATTGCGATTGGGGATGTCCAACCAGTTGAAGCTGCCAAATGGAATGCCATTTGGAAATTGAAAGTATCCAATCGTATCTGCACATTCCTATGGCTTGTCAAACATGGCAGACTTATGACAAGCAAACTCCAACAGATCCAGACGGGGAATGACTTCAGACGACAAATATTGGAGGTGTCCGGAGAAAGTTGAAGACATGGATCACGTCCTTAGGAACTGTCCAGAGGCTTCTGAAGTTTGGAAAGCAATCTTCTCAGACTCGTATGATCAATGGGAACATTTACCCTTCGCTAAGTGGATAGAGGAAGGGATATCAAAGAAAGGAGATGGTCGCCGCCCATACAACGAGAATATTTTGTTTGCCATAGCCTTAGGGTGGATATGGAAATGGAGGAACGAAGCAGTGTTTAAAGGGACAGCCAGACCACACCCACACAAGCTCACATGGATAAAAACCCAAGCCGAGGTGACAACAAAGGCATTTACAAGGGCCAGGAGCATCCGACCACATCCTGAACATAATAACTGGATGAAAATATGCTGGACCGCACCTCCAGAAGGGTACGTGAAGATTAACATCGGTGGATCAGTCGGGATGGAGGAAAACAAAGCAAGCTACGATGGCGTAATAAGAGACAACTCAGGCGATTGGATTCAGGGCTTTCTTTACAGTATAGGGAATTGTTCGCCGCTGGAAGCAGAAGCTTGGGCAGCGCTCAAAGGCAGCCAGTTAGCCTGTCACCTGAGATACAAACGGGTGATAATTGAGTCTGACTCGGAGGAAATCGTAAACTACTTGAACGCCGCAAGAACCCCTACCATCGCGACCCACAACATACTAGAAGCATGCAAGAAAGAATTCCGAGCCTTCGAGTCCTGTAAGGTAGTCGCCTCTGCCCGGGAATCAAATAAGGTAGCAGATACCCTAGCCAAGCTCGCCAAAGGCCTATCTAGTGGCATTCATATTCTACTAGAACCACCCGAAGTGCTGGAAAGATTTCTGGAAGATGACCGCGCTGGCATCCCCAGCTGGCGTTTCATGTCTATTCAGTCCGATTGACTGCATTGTGTTCTATGGGTCTACCCCTTCCTAATGAAATAAAAAAATATTGATTTTGGAACCCGATAACTATCAATTTAATTAGCACAAATTAAACATAACGGGATCAGACAATCAATAGTCCCAAGATTTATGGGAATTATTTATTAGTAGGTATGGGAGGGGACATTCTCTCTCTTGAAGGTCGAAATTCCGATTGGAATGATAAAGGGAACAAATTGACACCTTTATAGCCCGTTTGGTTCGTTGGAAAATATTTGAAGTGAATGGAATTCAAATTTCATGGAAAACAAATTACCAGAAAAATATATTCCATTGTTTGGTTGATGGAAAAGAAATTACTAGGAATATGAATTCCATTGTTTGGTTGGGCCGGGTTTGGAATGCAAAGGAATTATGAATAAAGACCAATATGCCCTTAAGAATAATAGTGATAATAAATTATATATAAATGTGTAATTAATAAACTTTGATGAAGGTAAAATAGTCCAATTGTATTATATTTTCTTCCCAAATTCTTTGGAAAACAAAATACCAATCTTTTGCTAGGATTTTGTTTTCCTTCACTTTGATTAGGAAGTAGAGTTCCGATTGAAAATATTTTCCATCCAACCAAACAACATAACACATCATTTTGTCCGTAAGGACAGCCCAGGTGGTAAGAGTGCTCTATACCTACAGCCGAGAGGTTAGAGGTTCGATCCTCAAACCCCTGGGTTTGAGCCAGTCAGCTATGGGTAACCTTGGCTGGTTTACCACCTTGTGATCCTTTGCCGGTTAGGGTTACAGGGCGAGGAGAAAACCTCGTTAAAAGAACATAACACATCATTTTCATTCACTTTTAAGAAAACTTTTTCCATAGAAAAGATTTTACATCCAACCAAACACCCCCTTATAATAAGATGTGATGCCTGAAAAGTGGGAACTCAGGCCCCTATGGAGCGAGACTTAGTGTCTTGCCATTGAACCATGAGTTGGCCAATATTATAGGAGTTCGGATTGCACAATAGTAGTGGAGGCAACACTCAACTAGGTGAAACAAATGTTTGCAGACCTTGGTGTATGAGCAACTTAATGTCCTACGAGGTTGGGTATACACATGATTGAAAAAAATCGCTAAGCGTTCCCTGGGCGTTCGGGGGCACCTAATGCCTAGGACGCCTAGGCGCCCAAGTATTTTTTAAACTTTTTTAAGACTAATAATTATAAAGTATTTAATACTTTAATACTTAATACTAAAATTTTAAATATTAACCTAAAAAAATCTAGAATTTGAACATTTTAGGGTTATTTCGCTCAAAACGATGTCGTTTTGACATATATATGATGTCCAACAATATTAATACAATTCTGACTTGTTATACTTGTCCAATGTCACCCAATAACTCATGCCATAATTTAAAATAAATGGATCATTAAATATTAAACTTTATCGCAACATAAGGAGTACTCCAAAACATATGCAGTCATATATGAAAAATATACACATTAAACAAAAACATAGGAGCACTCAATAATAATAATAAGGAATTTAAATATCAAATAAAAATACAATCATGCAAGATCTCCGAAACCCCTAACCTAAACCTTTGAGAAGTCATCAACTCATCATCAATATTCACAATTTGTTTGCTTCAGGCAAAATAGTATGATGTGATTCATTTCTGACTTTCAAGCACATAGCATTTAGAATAATTATAATATAAATCACATTTTGACAAAATAGCATAGCACTAAAATAGAAATTTAATACTTCTTTCATGAGTTATAGGTAATAAGTCATTAGTCACTCAAAGATTAATCACCATATGAGGTCTTCCAGACCTTTATCGGAAAGGCACTCCAATGACCAAACACATTATCAAGTAGGAAATGTTTAGAACTTATATAGTATATTCCCACAAAACTAAGCATTTGAATTTATGTGTCTTTCGAAACTCAATGCCACTCAAACACTTAGTATATTACGTTTTGTTGTGTACTACTTCTGCAGTACAAGATAACTGTCCTAGAAGCCAAAGAGAGTCACACTACATAGTATGATTTTGTCATATACTTCTACAGGAATACAAGGCAAGATGACTAGTCAAAAAGGTTGATGAAGTCATTTCTTAATTTTAATTTGTCTTTGTAATGTTCTGCTTACAAAGTTCTAACTATGGAGTAGTTCTTAGACAACCTGCTTACAAAGTTCTAAATAAAATTACACTGTATTTGAGGCTATACTTTTTGATAACATAACAATGTTTTGACACAATGCAACAAATCTTATTTTTATTAAAAAAATAGAAATGTCATAAAATGAATACACATCGTAAAAATATCACCTCAAGATCATTATTTGATATGAAGAAATGATGCTCTAAATGACATTGGTTATAG
>CM008339.1:33998755-34009412 GCA_002525835.2 Ipomoea batatas
TATTATTATTATTATTATTATTATTTTGTATAAGGGTATTTATGTCTTTATAATTTATTTCATTTCTATTACTTTAACCAACCAAATGGAATACAATTCCTAAAGTCTATTCCTTCAGCGAACCAAACAACAGAATACAATTCATGTCGTATTCCTTACCTATTTCATTCTTTGTGAAATAGTATTCCTATTCCCTCCAAATTCATTCCGTAAAGCTGTAATGAAACTCGGATTCAGATTATGTTGGATCAACCGAATTTCGATTGTGGCTATCCTCTGGCTGCTAGATAGGCATGGTTGTTTAGCATGAAAGAAGACAACTACTGCAAATATTATAATTCGTGCACGTACCATGCAAGAATTAAAAAATTATGGATATGTTTGGCGTTTTACATGTGTTTTCTTTACTTTTTTTTTTTTTAATCGTAATACTTTAAAAAAAAAAAAAAAAAAATTCCTTAGTTACGGGCTTACGGCACTAACACAACTAATATACACTCATATACATACGGTTTTTATCATCTGAATATGACCGTATATATTATATTTTATATACATGAACTTTAGTATATTATGATCAAAATGTTGCTACTGAAGTGTTGCATATGCATCTGGATACATTTAGATTGCACACAAGTAATTGCTTCTTTACCAATGTTTTACATATCACACGATCAAGAGAATACTCTAAGACCTCTGATCTTTTGCTTGTATCTAGAAAAATGGACTCATTATTTACAGAAAAATTGTAATTTTTGTCCCTCCATAATATGTCAATTATCAATGTCACCCTGAATTATTAGTGGTGTAAATGTTGCCCTTCAATTTTAAAAAACGGTACATATATTGCCCCTCCCGTAACGAATGAGGAGCAATATTTACACCACGAGAGGGACAACATATGTTCCGTTTTTGAAAATTGAGAGCAATATTTACACCACTTATAATTCAAATGTGACATTGATAATTGACATGGAGGGACATAAATTACAATTTTCCCTTATTTACGTGTAACAAATCCTACATGATTTGCAGAATCCACACTGCTACAAGTATAACTGCAGAGAACCTCTGGATTCTAGTACGGCCACCAATCAGGTCCATCGGGTTTCTTTACAAGGATCTGATTATACTCTGGTCTTGAAGTCTGAGAAGAGGTAACGACAAAACAAGATTTATCAGAGTTATATCAATGTAAGTAATCTAAAACACAGAATGCTTATGCCTCCCTAGATATTACACTTGGTGCAATTTATGTATGCGTAACAAAATTGCATTAACAATAAATAAAATCACAAAAGGGAACAGTATCAGCTAGTTATAGGGATTTGATTTTGATTGTTAAAAGAAAAAAGAATAGCTGTTTATTTTTATTTTTTTTACCTGAAAGTTGAAGTGATTTGATTTCTTAGGCAGTTAGAGTTGAAACTCCTACATTAATAGGAACAAGAAAAATAAAATATACACAAGGAAAGATTTAATAGAGTTAATACACGATTTGGTCCCTCGACTATTAGGATTTCACCACTTTAGTCATCGACTTCCAAACTTGCTCAATTTCATCCCCAACTATGCAATTTACCTACAATAGTCCTTTGTCCAAAGCAAAATATCAGGACCATTTTGATTAACAATTGCATAATACTTAATAGGGGATGAAATTGAACAAGTTTGGAAATCGATGATCAAAGTGGTGGAATCCTAACAGTCAAGGGATCAAATCGGGTATTAACTCGATTTAATATTTGCAATATTCAAAACAAGGTTATCAAGGTGGACTTTCTAGGTGAGATGCCGTCGATCGCATAGTCGACTAGTCGACTAGGCGACGACCGCCAAGGCGTTGCCTAGGCAATGAGTCAAAAAAAAAAATAAAAAAATATATATATATATATATATATATATATATATATATATAATATTATTCAGATTTAAACCAATTAATATTAAATGCCAAATGCCATATTAATATTCCTTGAAACTTGTATTGCATTGGGCAACCCAAAAGTTCATTGAGACTTGTTCCTTGAGACTTGCACTATATTGGGCAGCTCAAGAGTCCTTTCTTTTTTCTTTTTCTTTTTTTTTTTTCTTTTTTTTGAGTCCTTCTTTCTATGTATGTATAATTGTATATATATACACACATAAGCATAGAAAAGTCAGACTAACAGGGAAAATATAGAATATACAGCTTTCAACCTCTAAACTGGGATCGGAGGTAAAAGTCAGTGCTTGGGCTAGGTTTAGGGAGCAGCGGCGACACCACGACAAGAAGTCCGGTCGCCATCGGAGGGCTCACGCGCCGTCACGCGCCACCATTTCTGAACTGCTCCGCCGTCATGCGCCGGCGCATTCGGTTGTTTCCGGCAACTTCGCCGGCCGTTTTTTTCTAGGCGAGGCGAGCAGATTAGGTGATCGTTGTCGACCGCCTAGATGCCTAGGCCTTGATAACACTAATTCAAAAATCCAAAATCTAGTCTTTGGGTCTCTCTCCCATAGGATTATGGGATCCTGTAGAGTTGTGATGTTTTCCTTAATATGCTCAACTATTTCCTTCCAGCACAAAACAAACCAGATAGGAGCTATATATCATAATATCTTAAATCCCAAACTATAGGAGTATCCTTTCAAATGAGGGAAGAAACTACTTGATTACACGTAAAAAAAAAAATGAACTACCAGTAACACTTAACAAGTCACAGTCTTGCACAGCAAATGATCACTAAAATTCTTCCTCATATATCATAATCACCAACAAAACTGCTGCCTGAGTCAATTTCCTATGAAGAAGAGGTAAGATGAAGAATATTGGTGAGCAGTCTGGCCATTGATGATCTTTGAGGGAATCTGATACACACCAAGGACCACATGGACAAGAGCACTAGATAGTAACTCCCGGTCTCCCAGATAAAGATCAACATTACAGAAGCAAAGCAAATGGGAATGGAAGGAAATAATCAAGCGGCACGATTTGTGAACGGGATGAGCTTTAATTCAAGGATGGAATAATGAATGAGTTTGTAATCTACGACTGATAACTTATTCAATAGATTATAAATATGGGCTTCTTCCCTCGGAAGGGGCATAGAGATATTGGTGAAATAATCATCTAGCTAATGAGGGGCATGTCCTAGAACTTGCTGGAGGATACCATTTTGGCATATAGGGACAAGTATTTTGTGTTTGGTTGTATATAATATTCCCTAGAAGTCTAGTCTATGTAGTAATTCCTAGTGGTTGTATTATATCAAGACTAGTTCTCTCTCTCTCTCTCTCTCCCTCCCTCCCTCCCTCCTAGTGGTTGGAACTCTTTGTTAATGTTTGAGGGAAAAAGCTTACTGTTTAACTCACTCACTGTATTTATGATGATTTAATGAAGTCTGAGACTGTACAGTATATATAGGTACAAGGTTTGATAGCGACAGACTAACCTACTAGAATCTCTAACAAAACTCAAGACTCTAACCCCAAATTATTCTAACACTCCCCCTCAAGCTGGAACATAGATATTGATCATGCCTAGCTTGTTACAAATATATTCAACCCTGTCCCTGCTAAGCCCAACTCCAGCTCTACTACTCTATTAATGCAGAAATCAGCAAATAAATTCACAGATTGATCTCCTAATCATGATTGCCTTCCATCATCTCCTAAAGCCAGGCTCCCTTATCAGTTTCAACTATATAATACTTGCAATATTGTCAAAACATATATTCCAGAAATCAATCTCCATAGCATTTCCTCAACCTAGCTCCAACCTACTTTCTGTGATAGGTTTTCATTCAAGAGAGAGATTACAAGAGATCCAAAAAGGCAAAAGACAAATAAAGGGAGTTACAGTTCCAGTTGAGTGAACTTTGACATATTTCCTAGTGATTGGGTCCCCACATTAACCTTACCAGAAGTAATTAAGTTGATGGCAGATTTGCAAATTATATGGAGCTAGGGTGCAAATAGGATAGGCCCCTACCAAGCGGCCTACCACATGGCCTAGTTTGGACCTACCTTGGCTTAACCTATATAATAAAGAGGTCAGGCTTAAGCCTATCTAACTAATAGGCCTAGGCCTATATGTTTAAAGCCTAGCCTCTGTGTGTGTGAAACATTATTATATATTTCACTTTAACTTAATATGTTTTTATATTTACAAAACGAAACCAACTATATATATCAAACCCTAAAACCTAAATCCCCAAATTTGGATTTTCGATTTTCTGGCTTTCTCGTCTCTCCTTGTTTCCCTCCTAGCGAAGTAACAGACTCATCCTTGCATCCTGCATAGCAGTAGTGGAAGTAGTGGAGTGAAACATTTGATTGATCAACAGTTGATCTTGAGTTTTTATCTTAGTTTTAAAAAAAAAAATTAATTCGATTGAGGTTAAAGATACTTGTTGTCACTACCTTCACACTTGCTAGGTTTTACGACTGCAAATGTTTGTCTATTATTGTTATATAAGGTTTAAAAAAGTTTTAACAAATATGTAAGCCTTATAAAATGTATAACGTGTAGATCTTAAATACACTCTAAGCCTATTTAAAGCCTACAATAGAGTAGGGCAAATTTTACTATGACCCATGTAGTGGTGTGGACCATGAAGTAGGTATCATTCTAAGGCAAATTATTGTGTGGACCATGGTCCACATAGCTATGTGGACCATGAATATAAGGTACATTATTTTTATACTGAAGGTACATTATTTTTGTACTGGAGGTACATTATTTTATAGTGCTATAAAATAATGTACTTTCAGTACAAAAATAATGTACCCTAAAATAATGTACCTTCAGTACAAAAATAATGTACCTTCAGTATAAAAATAATGTACCTTATATTCATGGTCCACACAGTTGTGTGGACCACGGTCCATGCAATAATGATTGATCATTCTAATTACACTTCAGTTTCATTTAACAATATGGTTTTGTTTTTTAGTTTCATTTCACACGAACTAGTTTTATTATAGCATACTAAAGTATCATTTTAATTCTACTACAGTTTCATTTGACAATATACATTATTGCATGAGCTCTATTTTTTAGTTTCATTTTCCATATGAACTAGTTTAATTATAGTAATGCTTAAGTATAATTTTAATTACACTTTAGGTTCATTTGGCAATATATGTTATGGTATGGCTCTGGATTTTAGTTTCATTTTCCACACACTAGTTTCATTATAGTAATACTAAAGTATCATTTTAATTGTACTACAGTTTCATTTGACAATATACATTATTGAATGAGCTCTATTTTTTAGTTTCATTTTCCACACACACTAGTTTCATTATAACAACACAAAAGTATCATTTTAATTTCACTAGAGTTTTATTAGACCACCATGGTCCACTATATAACAATTGAGAGTATCTTTAATAGCCTACATATTAATTAGGCCTTAAAGCTTCAGGCCAAGCCAGGCCTATTGTAGACTTAAGTTTAGGCTTAAAAAACCCTACATACAGGCTCAGGCCTCAAGTTCTCATAGTAGGCCCAGGCCTAATTTTCCAAAGTTTGGTTCGGCCTAGCCTATTTCTATCACTATTTGGAGCTAGAGGTGGGCTCAAAATTCTACAAAGCAGAACTTCTTACTCACCCATTGTTGAAAGTAAGATTCAGTAATTAAGTGCAAAAGAACACTAAAATGAAAATATATATCTAGTCTTGTTTTACTATGAAATTGGCTACATAATTTTCAATTGAAGAGAAGTTATAGGCAATTAGGCAAATCAACAAAAGAGTTAAAGAGAAGGGTTATACGTTGATGAATAACTAAGTGCTTAGCATAATTGATTTTCTGGAAAAATGATCATGAAAAGGACTTGATGGATGTTGAAACCCTAAGCCCATTTATCAATAGGCCCATTAGGCTATAGCTTATTCATGTATATATAGTAGTAGTATGTACAGTTCTTGATATGAGAAATATATGAATATACTTTATTCTGTCACATATTCACATGGTATCAAAGCCTAAACCCTAGGACCTAATCCCTTCCGCCGTCACCGCCGCCTCGCCGGAGTTCAGCCTACCGCGACACCACAGGCCCCTCAGGAACGTCGTCACGAGTCTTCAGCTCCAAACCCGGTCGACGTCCACCGCCGCATGCGCCGCCACTCTCCTCTGGCAATTTCTTCATTTTCCGGCCAGATCTCCCTCTCCAGAACTCCGTTCAAGGTGTGGTTACCACCATTGGATTCGGCTTGGAAAAACGCACCTGGGAGTGTATTCAGGTTTCCGGTCAACGCCGTCAAACATCTTTGAGGCAGTTTTCTTGCCCCTTTTTTATTAGTATTATGGCTTCATCTCTCACGGGTACCTCCTCTTTGTTGTGTTTCTCTCAAACTAGTACCCCAAGTACTTGGGTTCTTAACTCGGGTGCCTCAGATCATATTTCTGGTAATCTTTCTCTGATGACTAATGTCACAAAATCTAAGACTTTGCCTATGGTTACCTGCAAATGGTCATCAAACACCCGTTGCCGGTGTTGGTCAAGCTTCTCCTATGCCATCTTTCCCCTTACACTAAATGTTATATATTCCCAATAGTCCTTTCAACCTTATTTCTATGAGTAAAATTACTCGTACCTTGAACTACTCCATAACCTTTTGTGTTGATTCAGTTGTTGTGCATGATCGTAGTACGAGGAAAGTGATTGGTACTGAAATTGAGTCACAAGGCCTCTATTACCTCCGTGGTGGTGATCTTACTGCATGTGCATCGACAGACTATCATATGCTTCTCCATAGTCGTTTGGGCCATCCTAGTCTCTCCAAACTTCGACGGATGGTTCCAGGTCTGTCTTTAGAGTCATTAGATTGTGAGTCATGTCACCTTGGAAAACAATCACGTAAGTTTTTTCCTCGGAGAGTCAATAATCGGGTTGCGTCTCTCTTTGATTTAGTTCACACTGATGTCTGGGGTCCATGTCGTGTCAATTCTACTTTGGGATTTCGTTACTTTGTCACTTTTACTGATGATTATTCTAGGTGTACTTGGGTTTTCCTTATAAAAGATCGTTCTGAGTTATTCCAGATTTTTCAAAATTTTGTGTTGAAATACAAACACAATTCAGTAAACCCATTCGTGTTTTGCATAGTGACAATGCTAAGGAATATCTCTCTCATCCCTTTCAGTCCTATATGACCTCTCGGGGTATGTTACACCAACGGTCGTGTGTCTACACACCTCAACAAAATGGGGTGGCTGAACGTAAAAATCGACATTTGGTTGAAACTGCTCGCACTCTGTTAGTACACTCTAATGTTCCTCATCATTTTTGGGTTGATGCTATCCTTACTACATGTTACTTGATCAATTGCATGTCATCTTCAGTACTAAACAATGATACCCCATATTCCATTGTGTATCCTTCGGTTGATTTTTTCCCTCTTCCACCTCGGGTATTTGGGTGTGTTTGTTTTGTTCATGACATGACTCCTGGGCGCTTGAAATTGGCCCCTAAAGCTGTCAAGTGTGTCTTTTTGGGTTATTCTAGGATCTAAAAGGGTTATCGATGTTATTCTCCAGAACTTAACCATCGTTTTGTGTCTGCGAATGTCACTTTTATTGAATCTACCCTTTTTTCCAGCCTTCGTCAGGTGACCCTATCTCTATTTCTGAAGTTCTCCCTTTTCCTTATCTTGGCCCACTTAACCTTGTCTAGGATCACAGTCCCCCAACTGCTCATAACCACCCTCTTCAGGTCTATCAAAGTCGTCCTCGCCCTGCACCGACTGAAGCTCCTGTAGACTCACCTGTTCCATCCGATCCTCCTACTGCGGATCTACCACTTCCACTGCAATCTTTCACTGACCCCACGGAGGCATCCGCTGATCTCCGGAGAGGTACACATTCTACTCGTAACCCCCATCCTATATATATTTTCTTGAGTTATCATCGTTTGTCTTCCCCGTACTATGTCTTCCTTTCTCACCTGTCTCCTGTGCCTATACCTAAGTCTACTAGTGAGGCTCTCTCGAATCCAGGTTGGCGCCAAGCCATGTTAACAGAAATGGAGGCTCTTCAATCTAGTGGCACATGGGAGTTGGTCCCTCTTCCTGTAGGTAAGACTGTTGTTGGTTGTAGATGGATTTATACTGTGAAGGTGGGCCCTGATGGAAAAATTGATCGCCTTAAGGCGCGGCTGGTGGCTAAAGGCTACACTCAGATTTTTGGTTTGGATTATACTGACACTTTTTCTCCTGTAGCTAAAATTGCATCAGTTCGCTTGTTGTTATCTCTGGCTGCCATAAACCATTGGGACTTACACCAGTTAGATATCAAGAATGCTTTTCTCCCTGGCGATCTTAAGGAGGAGGTTTATATGGAGCAACCACCTGGGTTTGTTGATCAGGGGGAGTCTGGTTTGGTATGTAAACTTCGTCGCTCTCTGTATGGTTTAAAGCAATCTCCACGGGCTTGGTTTGGGAGATTTAGCTCTATGGTGTGTGAGTTTGGTATGGTCCGAAGTGAAGTTGATCATTCTATTTTCTATCGCCATTCTAATGGGAAATGCATATATCTTGTTGTGTATGTAGATGACATTGTTATTACAGGAAGTGATCAAGAAGGCATATCTAAACTGAAAGAGTATCTCTTTAGTCGGTTCCAAACTAAAGACTTGGGCAAGCTAAAGTACTTTCTTGGAATTGAAGTAGCCCAGTCTAACAGTGGTATAGTTATTTCTCAAAGAAAGTATGCCTTGGATATCTTAGAAGAAATTGGTTTGTTGGATTGTAGACCTGTGGATAATCCAATGGATCCAAATGTTAAACTTCTACCAGGACAGGGGGAACCATTGCCTGACCGAGAGAGATAAGGAGATTAATTGGGAAATTGAATTATCTCACAATAACTCGACCAGATATCTCCTTTGCAATCAGTTTCTTCAAAGTCCTTGTGATACTCATTGGGATGCTGCTGTTCGGGTTCTAAGGTACATCAAAAGAGCACCGGGGCAAGGGTTACTATATGAAGATAAAGGACATGCTCAAGTTGTGGGATATTCTGATGCAGACTGGGCTGATTGTCCTTATGACAGACGCTCTACTTCAGGTTACTATGTACTCATTGGTGGTAATCTTATATCTTGGAAAAGTAAGAAACAAGATGTTGTTGCTAGATCCAGTGCTGAAGGTGAATATCATGCCATGGCTCTTGCCACGTGTGAGCTGATATGGCCAAAGCACTTACTTCAAGAGTTACAGTGTAGCAAAGTTGCTCAAATGACATTGATATGTGACAACCAAGCAGCTCTTCACATTGCCTCAAATCCAGTCTTTCATGAGAGAACCAAACACATTGAGGTTGACTGTCACTTCATCAGTTTGAAAATTGCATCAGGGAGTATTAAGAAAATTGCATCAGGGACAAATTTGAACCTTTTAGAGGTTGAGATCAATGGTGTATATTAAATGATTTTGTTTAATAAAATATTCCTTTTTTTATCGGTTAATTGAGGTGATTATATTTGGTAGGGTATTTTGGAGATTTGGGGAGTTAATGCACGGCTAATATTAAGGGATTTTTTCGGTTTTGATTTTATTCCACGGCTTTGTTGCACAATTCAGTTTGGCACGCCTTAGATATTATCGACGCTCTGAGTATGTTGTAGCCATTCTCGATGTTGTTGTTCGCCGTAGCCTCCTCCACCGTCGAAGTCAGCCTTAGTCTCCTCCGCCCTCGTCATCTCCCCAAACTTCCTCCACGTGTCGTCGTCCGCCCTAGCGTTCTCCGCCGTCGTCATCTACCCTACGCATGCTAGCGACTTTCGTGGTTGGCCTCGTTGTTGCAATGTCGGACTACCATTCGATCAAGACGCACCGTTGGAATGCTCAAGGAGCCGGCGTGGTTCGAGGAATTTCTGTTTCTTTTACTAGATTGAACTGGTTTTTTGGAATATCTTATCGGGTGGTCCCCGGCGAGGCTAGGGGATTGGGGTTTTCTAAAGTGGTTTTTTTCTCCATTTTTATCAAATTGGGTTGCGGGTTTATAAAAGACTTTTTTAAAGTTGTTTTTATTTCTTTATTGTGCTATACAAAGCTAATGTTTGTGCTAGTGTCATTACGAATGGCGTAATTTGATCAGGTATGTTGTCTACAGTGTTCTATGCATTCTAATGTCCCAATATGTGATTATGAAGTCTGTGGGGGTGCAAAATGGGTGTAATCTTGGGTGGGGGTTTGTGTTAAGTATGGTATGTGTAGTGTAGTGTGCTCTACTCTGTAATTTCGGTGGAGGATTTCTGATTAGGGGAGGGAGACATGGAACTTCCAATAATATGATAGGAAGCCAGGCACTGATGACGGTGCGCATGAGTACACGGTCCGCGTGGTCGATGTGTTCGCATGCCACAGAGCGGGACCGGGGTGAGTGTTGAAGCTGTTAGTCATGTCTTCCATTTCTTCTAGACCAATATGCTTGACATGCTCAAGCAAACTGGCAGGTATTGATTTGGTATGAGGAATATATTTGATTTTTTGTGAGGGGGTGGGGCAGAACTAGAGTAAGCAGTTATTCTCAAGTTTGATGTGAATTGGAGTTTATTAAATAATGAATCCTCTACAATTCTTAATTTCCCTACCCTAGAGGGATTACCAACTCCTGCTAATAAACATGTGAATGCTAAAAAACTGTAAGTTGCACAATGGAACTCG
>CM008339.1:34017090-34028911 GCA_002525835.2 Ipomoea batatas
TCGAAAACCATACTTATACTACTCCGATCATTATGAAATTTTATATTCAGGTTCTACACTTATTGAACTACATATATGAGAAAAATGGAATCAAAATACCTTACCAAATTTTCCCAATAAATCTCGGAAGTTACTGCCAGAATCTATCCTGATTTCTTTTCACTATTTTCACAAGTATAAGCCTATATGGGCATAAATACCACATATACATGCATAAATTAGCTATGGACATGTATACAAAAATTACCAAAAATCCAAAGTGTGGTTTCTTGAGTCAACTAGTAGATCCACAAACTTAACACATAATTTTCACATAAAATTCCTAGTCACATCATTTACTAGCATTTGATCACATTCAAGTGACTAAACCAACTTAAGGGATTCCTTACCTCCCAAGAAGATTTTTAAACCGTAGAAAGATGGTGATCTTCTCCTTCAAACCTTTCACCGAAGATCTTATACTAGAACACTTGAGTTGAAGAGATGCTTAGGGAGTTCTTGATCACAAAGTGGAAGACTAAGCTTTTCTTTCTTCTTCTTTTTCCTTATGAATTCGAAAGTGTGGGAGATGAGAGATGATGATGGGAAGTTTAGCTTGTAGCTTAAGGGATCAAGTACACCATGCCATACCTTTTATGACATTTCATTAATGAACTCATCATGTGGTAATTAGGAATGCCACATGTCAACTCCTCATGGTGGCTCTTGAAGAGAAAGATCTATTTTGCCAGTTTGGGGTTAAATTAGATGAAAGTTCGGAGGATTATATCTTAATTCGGGAAAATTTCGATACCAAAATTATTCTAAAAATAATCCCGTCGATAACCACTAAAATTGGGAATTTTTCGGTATATCGCGAAATATAGGTACGAAGGTCCGTAATAAATTTCACTCTTACAGTTCGTCTAATTTTCCACCGGACTGAGTAGGGAGTTCACGTTTAATCGTATCATGCTTAATAATCCATTTTCTAAGAAAATTCGAACTGTATATACGTCCTTAAAAATTTTACGGTTCGTGACCGGTACGTAGATCGCAGCTTATTAATAACTAGTCTCACTTATAAAAATCCTTCTGAAGTACCGAGAGATCATCTCATAAATATTATAGCTTAAAAAAAAATTTCGAACCCTAACTTTGTCGGAAAAACCGAGGGGTTACACATGTAATTACTTGTCATGCAACTTTTACATTTGCTGGTTACATTATTCCTTAATCTACTTAGGTAAGAACTTGTGGTCTAGTGACACCAAGTTGTATTCGGGTTCGAGCCTTAGTGGAGACGGTATTGACTCTTCGTGCTTCAGTAAGTTGAGAAAGTAGTTATGAACAGATACTACTTTGTAACTGCAAATTATATTGTGGACCATGGTCCACACTGCATTGTGGACCAGGACCATGGCTGATACTGTAGTTGTGTTGAACGGATATTGTAATTGTGTTGAAAGAGAATTGCACTTGCGCAGAACAGAGGTCGTTTTATCTGTTCAACACAACTGCAGTATCAGTTCAACACAACTGCAATTTCAGACAGATGAAATGGCCTCTGTTCCGCGCAATTGTAGTTCCCTTTCAACACAACACCACAATATAACAAATTAACAACTGCTTTGTAACAAAGGAGTAGCACTCAAAAAAAGAAAGTAATAACTAATTACAATATAATATAATATAATTGTATGTATTGCATTGCATATGGGGAAAATTATATATAATTTAAAAGGAAAAGGCTATGTGTATACTCACATTTTTTACTCCCATCTTTTACTTTCACACAAAAAATCTTGATGTAGACATGCACTTCCATTAGAATCCATATGGAAAAATTAACTTATTAGTGTCCGCCATATCAGGGAGTACATGTAATAGAACTCAAGTTAAAATTTGGATCAAATAAAAATATACATACTGCCCCAGAGAGAATATAATGGAGAATCAATCACAATCGTCCATCCATGAAGATCTAACAAATCTAAAGCAAGGAAAAAAATAGTGGTGATATTTTCATAAATAAATTGAACTTTGTTAAGAATAAGTGTTTAGTATATTTTGATGATGCAATATGAATGTGAATCCTATTAGATAGACACTTATCGAAATTTTAATTTGTAATATGGAAAGAGAAAGAGATTTGGCTTGCTTATTTGTTTGAATATTGAGTCGAGAGCGGGGTAAATACTTTTGACTGAACCTCTCATTGCCCTCTATAATAACATGCAGCTGATAATGGAGACAAATATCTAGAAAGTGTTCAGTGAGGAAACAAGCAACAACGTTGCTAATATGATGAGGAGAGAGGGGGCGCCCTCTTTAATTTCCTTACCAATCCTTATTTACTACTACACCTTTCTCTGGGTGTAGGATGCCAAGGCTCAAAGACTAAAGCGATGGGGTATAAAGTGAAGAAAGGAAGACAAAATGAGATTAAAAAATGAATAGTATCCAATAAGCAAGATAAGGATCTCTCAAGACATCATATCATAACAACAAACTGAAACAACAACTAAAATACACATATTGAAATAACCACACTGGAATAGAACAACAGACATGTTCTCACAAAACTAGGTGGTGGGACTAGTAAGTCCACCTGAAGGGTCTGCACGAAGCAAACGAAAGAGGCGACGGAAGTTATGATCCATCTCTTGTAGCTCGGTTGTCCCTAAAGCCAAAAAAGTATGGCATTTCTTAATTATGCTATATGTTGTTTTGCTTTGCATTGTTTTATAGAAGGGGTAATCCTTGTTCCTTGTGGTTTTCACTCCATGTTTTTATAGATCTCAAGTCTTGCAAAATCAATTTGTGTGCTTGCAGAGATGGATGAGCCAAATGGGTCGTATTTTAAATTAGCTAGTGTAATGCTTTTTAAAAATTTTCTTCCCAGTTATTTTGATTATACTACAGTTTGATATCAACAACAAACTGAAGGGGCTGGGCTTTTCTACAGTTTCCGATTGTATAACAATCTATGTTATATGGTGTTATGTCACATGAAGAACAATGAAATTCTTTAGCTCAGAATCATCTGATTACTTGATTGTCTGTTTGGTGCTTCTTGCTATTCCACATTGATATGGCTATGAGCATCGTATTGGTCTAGTATCTTCTGCCGTTTGTTGAAAGAGTATTCTTTGTTTCAATAGATGATTTGTTTGATGACAACTGGAATTGTAAATATATGAAGTTGTGGTTATGTATGTTTAACGATTTTGGGCTTATCATGTAATTTTGCTATAACTTGCTCCTAGGAAGTGGCCAAGATGCAAGGGGGAAGAAGTATTTTGGATTCCTTAACTGAAACCATTGACCTTAATCAGGGATTGGTGCCCAGTAGCAATTCCATGGATCGGTTTAGCCCTTGGGATAACATTATAGATCCAGTAGGGAGCCGTTTTTCCAATTCAGTGCTTGCTGCTAGTGAGGGAAATGCTGGTTACACGAGTACTCCTAGTTTCAGTGGCTGGGATTAAGGTGAGTCTAGCTCTTCATCAAGCAATTATGTTGTAAATGGTCATATTTATTGCAGCATTTTAAAACCAGGGCATATGTGGCCTTCTTCATCAAGCAATTATGTTATAGCTGATCAAGGGTCAGAAGAAAGGGGGTTTGAGTCCTCAAATGTTTTTGTTAATAAGAGCTTCAGTAGTAGTTATGGTGGCAACCATCCAATTAGCATACTAGTACGCATCATTATTTTAATTCCAATCATAGCCTTGGAAATGTTAATTCCAATTATGGAACATGGCAACTCTAAAAGGTGAGCCAATGCCCTCCCTCACTTCAAAAGTCTTTTACACCTTAGTGACTTTGCATTTTCTAACTGCTTTCTTCTTTATATTTACATCATTTTTACTCTACACCGGACCAGTTCTTTCTTTGGTGTTCATTCTTGTCTTCTATTTTGCACCCCAATGGGGGCAAACAAATGCTCTTGTTTACACTAAATTTGTTCACTGATGGGCTCTCTTTCAGTAAGTTTTTGAATTGTTAAAGCATGTTAGAGTTCGATTAAGTTCAATATTTTACTTTAAAAGTGCATTCTTCTGATTGTATAATTTCATTTTAACAAACATATGTAGAAGCTCAAAATTGTGGTTGTTAAGTTGACCATTTCTACATTGTGGTTCAAACTCAAAAGTAGAGATAGCTAGTATTCTTTGTAAGTTCACCTGAAGGGTCTGCACGAAGCAAACGAAAGAGGCGACAGAAGTGCTTCTACCGCCACTCAACCCAAAACTCACCTTGCGGGACTGATTCACGGTGGTGCCAAGCCCATGACTCAATTCTGTTAGGTCAAAACCAATGACGAGACAGTAAGCTTTCCAAAATCAATATATAATAGGCAAAAACATTCTATACTCAGAATTTCCAAAATAGATACTCAACATCAATATGACTTCAAGAATAGAATAAAATGGCACAACAAGAATACAACAAAACCTCAACATCAAGATACACAATAGCAAGGGTTTCCAACCACAATATACTCAAGATTCACAGGAAAATACACACCATATCATACAAGAGTGGAAAATATGTTTTATTTGACATAGAGATTACCTCTTAAATCTAGCTATCTAAACCAAAAACCTCCAAGAGCTCAACCTAGCAAGTCCTCGCCTACTTGATCATCTTTTAACCCAAAACCCATCACAAGAAGAAGGAAAGAGTTCATAAAGATAGCCAATAAAGGCGAGAAAATGAAAGAAATGTAGGATATTACCATGATCTTTCTTGAAAAACAATAAAAGAATGATCTTTGCTTGAATCTTGAAGATGAAATGAATATCAATCTTTGAAGGAGAAATGAGAGAGGATAGCGTGAAGAAGAAGTAGGGGAAGAGAGTGTGTGTTGTCTAGACAAGAGCTAAGTCTTGAATACATACTACAATATAGATATACATATATGTATATATTAGGGTGACGAATTTAATAAAGAATGGACTTGAATCTATATATATAACAATATAATTGTATATACAATAATAAGTATTGGGCTAAATGATTTATATTTTAAATAAATGCATACATAGAATAAGGAAAAATCTCATAATACTAAGAATTAAATGTCTTAGAAATTATATCTATATCTATACACACACACACACACACACTAGTATAAATAATTGGACTTTTGATTTGGAATTACCTTAGGAAATATTCCTAATTCAAGAATTGGGCTTACTAAAAAGATTGAATTTAATTTTGAAAAGTAATCATGGAGGGTAATTCCGAAATAATTTATTACGGGGTGTCACAGAGAAGGATAATGCGAATGAGGAAGTCGTCAAGGCATTGAGAGAATTCAAAGGGGCAATAAGCAAGACTGGCTCCACAATGTTCACAAATTTTAGGGATATATTTGATCAAATCACAAGTATGGAAATGAAGGTGGAAAAGGTAAACCCACTCTTGAAAGGTGAATTAAATGGGTTATTGCCAAGATGTTACTATCTGTTGAGAATAAAATAAAAGCCGTGGGAGAAATAATTCATGTTCAAAGGAATGACATGGCTGCGAGTACCAAAAGAGTTGAACAAAAATTGTTTCATTTAATGAAACAAATTGAAACATTAAGGAGTACCTTGAAGTGGGGGCACATTATCTCATGAGGCCGAGGTTGATCATTTGAGGGAAGATATTACCATTTTGCAAGGAGCAAATAACTCAATGACTGAATCAATGCAAGAGGTACTCAAAGTTATGAAAGAAATTCAAAAACAACAAGCATGTGACTCTACAAGCCTTAAGGAGGTTCAGGCACAACAAAGAGGTGACATGGTCATGTTTACCAAAATTTTTTATGCTACCAAAAAGGGGAAAGAAGAGCACCCTCTCATTTTGGTTCTCACTTTGGTGGTGGCAGTAGTTTGGGTACATCAACACAGGGGAAAGAACTTGTACCATCTTTTCAATTTATTCTTAATTCTGTAGGTACACCTATTTGTGTTGAAGAAGACAAAGTAATTGGAATGCTAAAATATCGTGTACTGGAGAACCCGAGGCTCACAAATGGACGAAGCTTGAAGGAGTGTGCCACTTGGTACACTAGAGGAGTATTTTTTACCGGAGATCCACGTGAGGCTATCAAATGTTACCTAAATGACAAAGTCAAGGAGATATACTATCATGAAAATTGTAGAGGTAACTTCATGAGGCTTAGAGCTAGAATTAATGATATGCTTGGTTTATGAATATTGCAGCATTGCCGTACACTTAGTGATGTTTTGTAAGTATGACTATGACCTAAGTACGATTTGAATATTTATCATGTTTAATATTATGATGATTAGTATTTTTTGTTTGGTTATAATTGCTTAATATTTTAGACACAATGGTGATTGATTGTAAAATGCAACTTGAGGGAGAAAAAGAAAAATTAAAAAATATATTGTGAAATTAAAACCGAATCTCAAATTGCAACATTGTGTACGTGTCTAAAAATATAAAGCATGTGGGTCCAATTTTTTGTAAACTCGTCAAATTGGTTTGTCAAAATAAAATGAGAAATATGAAAAATCAATTTTTGATTGGACTAAGACAAAATGTTCGGGTATAGGTTTTGGTATCAAAAAGGGAGAAATTGTTAGGAATATAGTGTAATTTTTTTGATGAACCAAAAATGTAATTTTAGACCCCCAATTTTATTTTGAGTCTAGCAACATATTTTTAGCCTAAGTTAAAGCCTAGTCAAAATTTGTATGGATGATTTGGAATTTGTAAAAGTGTATAAAATTATTTTATACATGCAAATCATTTGCTTCCACTAAACAAGAAAAGACTAAGTGGAAAAATGGTCAAGCACGGAAGCAATTCTCGAAGCTGTTCTAGGGATAGATTGTTGCTCTGGTGTGGTTTACTTGAGAAAGATTCCAACTTTCAATCTAAATATCAGTTTTCTTTTATTTCAACAATTGCATTCTCCTATACAGCTTCTGTTAGTAGTTCTCTGTGAGAAATACATGATTTCTCTAAAGAATATCTTTCTTAGATATAGAATATATAATTTTGTGTGGTTTTTGATCAGTTTTTTTTAATCAATTGATAGGAAAATTACCAGTGCAAGTTGCCTTATGAATATTCTTTCAATCCACTGTAATTCTGAAAATATAAAGAATGCATAACATTCTCTTATTCATTTAAGAAACCTCTAATGGATAGTGGTTCGAATATGACGAACAATCTACTTCTTGACTAATCTAAAACAATGGTACTCGGAGAGAACTATATTGTACTTGATCTTTAAAAAGAAATAAATAAAAGAGATCTAATATTGATGTTCTTAAACTAGCCTTTTATGTTGATAGCTTGTGGGGACCGACTGCTACAACTGATATCTTCATTGCAGCGTCAATTACTGACTGGTTAGATGGGTATATTGCCCTAAAGGTATGGGCCTTTGCGAAGGAATTATGGTATATTTTATTTATTAATTTTTTTGTACAATTTAATTTATGGTTTGATGCATTGACATTTTCAGAAGAAATTTGGAACTGCATTTGGTGCCTTTTTGGATCTCGTGGTCGATAAGGTAATCTCTTTGAATGATATTTATCATTTGTTTTGGGTCAGAAGTTCACATTTATAGTAGCAAAGGATTCTTTTGTCTTTCAAAGCGCGCAATGAATCTTAGACATAAATTTAAAATTTTATAATTATGGTATAAGACTATATTTACCTTGTTTATTACTATAATTTCTATACACCTACACTACACTATAATAATAATAACATTTTAATCAAATTCCTCCAACTTGAGGACCTCTAACATTGTATCAAGCGCATTGTGCAAATGGGATAATACTTCCAAATATATGATGGTATTCTTGCAAAAATAGGCGTCCGAGATAAAAGCAACCGAGGAGAAAAAGAAAGAAGCTACCAATGGGGAACTCAAGTCTGAAATACCAACGAAAGTTGCCTGTGAAGCTATCAAGAAATAAAATCCTATTGCTCAAAGCCTCAAAGTAATAGGGATATTAAGCCTTCAAAGAGTGGTTCAGTTGCAAATTCTGAAGATCTTCCGAGCACTGCTAAAGTTACACCATCATAGAGTAAATCCATAACAAATGGGGTTAGAAATGGTTCTTAGCTCCATTTATTAATACTACAAGGGTTGACCATGGTTCATAGTTCATTTTAATGGAGATACTTATATCCCTTTTATTTTGATTGAATTGCAAAAAGAAGTTGTGTGCAAAAAGGTGGAACTTTTAATATTTTAGTGACATGGTCTTTTAGGTTGACTTACTCACTAAAAGCTCAAATTAAATGTGACATGATATTTTAGTGACATGATTTTCTTCAATGTTGTTTATGTTTCACAATAAGGTTTCCTTTACAAACGGGGACAAAGATACTGCTGCCCACCCCCAAAAGAAATAAAGAAAGAAATATTAATATAAACCGCTTGAAAAAGAAGAGCAAAAAGAAACATTTGTCATCTTCAAATTTTAACAAATATCATTCACATTTGTTGTTTCATATCATATGCTTTTCATACAAGGTAACCAAATAGGCCGAGGTGAGGATGATTGCCTAAGAAGATGACAAATTAATCATGGGGTTATAAACTAAGCTCAACAAATTTCCCAACAAATGGAAATCTTCGACACATATCTCACAACAAGTGAAACATGTAGGGAAAAAATTATTAATTAATACCAAATATCAACAAGCGCTTGCAAGATCAAGAGTAGATCTCAGTCATATACACAACAAGGCAAATTAACAGCTTCCTACACTATAATCTCATTGCATACCCTCTATGCTACCACCAGTAACCTAATTGGACATGACACACTACCAAGACAAAAGAAGATGATATGTACTAAAGATGAAGACAATGACAATGTTACCCAAAAGAGAATTAAGAAAACTTAGAGAAATTTCAACCAAAAGTAGTACTCCGTATTTATTTAGACTATTATTTTTAGACTAAGTATTTAGATTAGAGTTTTTTACAAAGTTACAAACAATTATTTTAGTGACAATTATAATCAATATCGACTATATTATCTTGCATTCGTAAACTTAAAATTACTCATTTAAATAAGCAAATTCAATATTCAATTACCTATGCATGAACATCTCTCATATAATCTTGCATTGATATACTTTGAAGTACTTATTCAAAATAAACATTGAGCATTATCTCATTCGCATAATGCGCGTGAAAAACTAGTATATGTATAAAAAGTACAATATCATTTAAAAGATCACAATTTAAACTTTTTAAAGATATATTTTTATACATTTATTTTATTTGTACAAAAAAATATGGTTTTTTTGAAATATAAAGTCAAACGCAAGTCTGGAATTCGTATGATGTATTGATGTGTATTGTGCTCTATGTATGTGTGCATTTGCACTATTGATTTCTCGCGGCTGGATTTTCATCATATGTGTACAATCTCGTCATGGTCTAGTGTGTACTTTGTGTTAATGTGATGTGTGTGCAATATAAAATTGACATGTGTGCACTAGTACATATGCATGTCATTTTCATGTTGTGTTGTTGGCATCTAGCGGTGTGTTTGTGCACTAGTTAGGTATGTAAAACATTTGAGGTTTTGACCCTTATTTTCACCATTTGTATTGACGATACATGACGTGTACATGTGCATTTCAATATGAATTTCTATAAATGTCCAAGATTTAAAATGTGCCCATTTTATTCAGTCATACAAGTTTGTTCATTCCCGTCAATAACCCTCACTTACTTGTTAGGTAAAAGTGTGGGACAAAACATAATATATATATAAAGGGAGCCGGAATCCAGCCAATCAATGGCCTTCATTTGAGAATGCACTGCGCACCTTAAATACACAAATCACACACATTAAGTTAAAAACATAAACCACGCACGATGCACCTACAAGTTTTTAAATGGTGCACCTTCAGTTGAGAATACACTGCGCACCTTAAGTACACAAACCACGCACTTTAAGTACACAACCATGCACCTTAAGTACACAAGTCACGCACCTTAAGAACACTAACTGTTAGGAACATATTGTAATAGGTTTTGATGATACCAAATGTAATCCACAATCCCCTAAGTCTCGATAGATAGGAAATACTTGTAAGTTCGACAAGTAAACTAAGAGAAAAAATACAACCAGGTAATTGAGCTCAACTCGGGAAATATTTAAGCTTAAGGTAAACTTGTTTGAACATCTTAGAAGTTTCGTGTTGTAAAGCTTAGATAGATCAGAAGAAAGCACGAGACATTACTAGAGGAATAAGGGTCTGCGAGACATCAACTAAGTCTCGAGACATAAGCAGAGTTCGAGAAATGGAATTTCTCGAGACATCAATCCAGTTCGAGACATAGGATCGAGACATCAAGTAGTCGAGACATCATCTTTAGTCTCGATAAACTGGCACTTCTCCAAAGGATTGAATGGCAGATAACACGCATGGATGAAGTAATCTAAGTTTGGAGAAGAAGAATATCATGGAGATAAAATATTAAGGAGGTGTCAAAAGAATATTATGGAACATAGAACAGCCGGAAGTGGATGCCACGTCAGAACTCCACAACAAACGGATAGAATGTGCACCAATCCAAGGTCGGTCTTATTCCCTAAAACGAGGAGCAATGGGAATATAAAAAGAGTAACTTTTGCCAAAAGAACTAAGTGGAGCATGGACTCAAGATAGTGGAATATGGGATATTCACTACAAGACAAAAGGCTCAAGTTACTAGACCACCACTCCATGAAACATGCTAAAAATATGCAAGTCCCATGATCAGCATGAGAAACAAATTTCAAACGGAATAATTTTCCCTACAACGGAATTATTCCTCAACTCTCATATATAAGGACGTGAAGACACAAGTTCAGCAGAAGTTCGAGAATTCTAAGCTATCATAAGAGGTGTCTGATTCAAACGTTCAAAGTGCAAGTGCTTAATCTGGAATATCATCCTTGATATTCACAAGTGCGAGAAAACACATCTTAGTGTTTTGAGAGAGTTACAAAGCTTAAACTACTACACATCTAGAAGGTGACCAAAGCTGCTCTACAAGGAATATCATTCAACGAAAGCTTTTGGTCAGATTGGAGATTGTTACACACAACCTGTGACAACCGGAACAACCTTGCTTTGGAGAAGGCAAGAAGATACGGAGTAACCTGGGAGCTGTCTTGTGAAGATCCTGAGGCTTGAGGCGGGCTTGGTGATCAAAGCTCAAGTGCTCGAGAGGTGGAGTAACAAGAAGCGGGGCGAAAAACCTGAGGCTTGAGGCGGGCTTCGTGATCAAAGCTCAAGCGCTCGATATTGTACTAAACAGGGAAGTTTTAGTGCAATCCTTCTAGGGAGTTTCTAGAAGAAGAGTGGACGTAGGCAGGTTGGCCGAACCACTTAAAAATCTCTCGCGCATTTACTTTCTGCTTTTATCTCTCGCTAACTATCTCTCGATCTGCACTGCATATAATCACACCTTTCGAACTAACTCAAACTCGTGCTAATTAAAAAGGGGATAACATTTCCGCTGCGCATAAAACTTTGTCTTCGTCTTGTGATGTGTCAGACCTAAACATCCTAAGTCCAATACACACGAGAAGTCGAAAAGATTTGCAAAATCTTATACAAGTCTATTCACCCCCCTCTAGACTTGTACCACATCCCCTTGGGACCAACACTAACCACGCACCTAAGATTTTAAAATGACGCACTTTAAGTTTCAACAACTCACGCACCTTAAGCATACATATCACGCACTTTAAAAAGGAAAACAACGTAACGCACCTTAAGAAGGAAACACAGTGGTAGTAAAAGAACAAAGCAGTCAATCCCCTAGTAAGCATTCTAC
>CM008339.1:34201700-34224247 GCA_002525835.2 Ipomoea batatas
TATCGGTTATAGGTGTCAGCTAGATGCAATCTAAGAGTGGAAAGACTTCCAGACCAGGGCACTTTTCTATGAGAGGTCTTACACTCTTACTAGCTGTGAAATCATGGAGTAATTAATCAGTCACCAACTTGGAAACCACGGTATGATGTGCAGTGATATTGTCTTTGGTTTTTCACTTTTTCATTCCGGTTTCTTGACTTTTTTCTTCAGAATGATGTGCACTGCCTAACCAAATTGTTAACTGAACCTTTAAGATGGTTCTTGGTTGCTTTATTAACAACAAATTCTGCAGGTTGGAATGCTTTTTGAAGCTTGCAATTGTGTTCTGTGCCCACTTCCTTGCTCCATCTAAAGGAGGCATTTGGATTCCAAAATCTTAATCAAATTGCTTGGTCTTAATAATGAAATCAACTGAAGGAAAGATCTCCATGTTTTCTGGTCAGTTTTACCAGTCACTTTTTGTCATTCAGCTCTAATCCCATGCCTTCTTCTAGACTCTAGAGTAATGTATTTGGATTGATTAAACACTTATATTTGAGGGTTCAATTGCACAAGGTTTCCATATTATGCAGGATCTAAGGAAGGAAGATGTGTGCAACTTTCCTCTGTTTTCAGAGGTTGTCTCCAGTTCTCATGACATCACTTTCTAGGCTTGGTGCTTGGCCACTTCACCAAGTGGAACCAGAACTGCAATGGTATGCCATTCCTCAAATTAGGATCATAATTTGAATTTCCTTCCAGTCTGAACTATTTTGCTTCCCTACAAGTTAGGATGACACATTTGCAAAAATTGATTACAACTTTGTATATTGACTAATAACCAATAATTGGAAATCATATAGTGTAAATTTTTATTTATCATTTGGATGATGTCAGTTTTTTTATTGATTATTGTTTGGAAAGTGGCTTTTGATTTTTGGTCTTAAACAAGGTTTTTTTTTTTTTTTTTTTTAATAAAAAAAATTATTTGTAGAATAATAAGTACTCAAAATATTTTTATGAGAATCTAACATAAGTGGCTTTTGATTTTTTGTTTTAAACAGGTTTTATTTGAGTTTTTTTTTTCTTCAATTATTTGTGGAATAATAAGTATTCAAAATGTTATTAGTGACAATCAAACCTAAGTCTCCCATCTCTTCAACAATATGTTATGAATAATCCATACTGCAACATCAATTTGTTAATTATACAACTATTTTATTTACTATTAACATTAAGTAGAAATGAACTCTGAAAATATAGAAAAAGAAAATAGTGGTGAGCTGCAATTGTGAATTTGTGATGATATGATTGTACTTTGTAGGTTGATATAACACACTTTTGAAAGGGAGAGTATTTTAGGGATACTATAACCGAATACCATGTGACATGTCAAATAAAAAACAAAGAGTAGGTGATTGACTAAAATTATATTTTTCTTATTAAATAAAATAATTAAAATATTAGTAAATAGATATTGTAGTAAAATTGATATGTTATTAATTTATTATTCAAATGATTTGGTTTTAACTTTTATTTAATAACATTTTGAATGCTCATTATTATTATTTTTGGCAATAGTAATGTGCATGAGTAGTTCATAGAATGAAGATGGCATGACAAAGTAAATAATATGTTGATGATGACATGACAAAGTGTATAATATAATCACTAAAAATTTATCTTACTTTAATAAATAAGATTTTAAAGTGTTATATATATATGTGTGTGTGCGCGTGCCACTTTTGTTCTTAAAGTGGTTTTATCCTCTTTTCATAGAAATCATTTGTTGATCTTTACAAGTCTGTCGTGTGTGTGTGTGTGTATATATATATATATATATATATATATATAATCCTAATCATATATATCATGTGTTCTTAAAGTGATTTTATCATCTTTTCATAGAAATCATTTGTTGATCTTTACAAGTCTGTGGTATACTCCCAGTTTGATTTCTTAACATTGCTTCTTGTAGTAGGTTTGTTTGTTTTAATTTTGTTTAGGGGTGTGGGACTGTAGGCTTCCTTAATCTTTTTTGTACATAGTTTTCTCTTTTAATAAAGTATTTTTTTTTTAAGGAATTGGCTTTATCCTTTTCTCATAGGAATTAATTTGACAAAAGAAATAAAGAAAAATATCTGCCACAAGTTTTAAAATCTTATCCCTTCTTGCATTGCTATTGGAAGGATAGTAATGAAAATTTCCCATTTTCTAAATTTGGGGCCAAGTCCAACTAAAGCCAATCATTATTGCATGGACCATGGTCCACACAGCTGTGTGGACTAAAAATAAAAAGTACATTATTTTTGTACTGAAGGTACATTATTTTTGTATTGTAGGTACATTATTTTAGGATACATTATTTTTGTACTTAAGGTACATTATTTGATATATAATGTACTATCAAATAATGTACCTACAGTACAAAAATAATGTACCTTCAGTACAAAAATAATGTATTTTTTATTTTTGGTCCACACAGCTGTGTGAACCATGGTCGCAATAATTTGCCAACTAAAGCTCCCCCCATGAAGTAAGCAGTGACGAAAGTCGAAATGGAATACTTTTGTTTTGTCCTCTCTCAACTTTCTTGCCAAGGGTTGAATTCCAATCTCAACGCCCGCATTATGACTTGAAAGAGTATTTAAGAAGATATAAATGAAAAATATTATGCTTATGTTTATTTTTTACTCTCAATTTTTATTTTACACACCAAATTTTAGTGTAGATATTTTTGTTGAGATTTACATGAAAAGAAATAGTTTATCTGTCCGTCACATCAGAGAGAAATTTAGGAAGTAAGATTTAGGAATTTATATAATAAGACTATAAACTAGGGTAACTCCTTAAACAAGGCTAAATGTCACAAGAAATTTGTTCATTTTGAATATAATTTTCACACTACCTGTTCAGTTTTATAAATCTTAAGGACATCCTTAAATGTGTGAAGTTTTTTAGGGGTTTTGCATGTGTGACTAGGAAAGAGAAAATGAGAGTGGAGGAAAAAAAAACAAAATCAAAATCTATATAAAAAAAAAAGTAGATTTACGCTTCCGCCTAGGCACACATGGTGAAGCGCAAATAACCCAATGGGGTTATGAGTATCTCAAGTGGCAAGTGAATTTTTTTTGTGGGGAAGAATTTCGGGAGAATCCGTGTTTGATTCTCACAGGTGACGATTCTCCCTGAACCAACTTTCGTGCCTCTAGGAGCGAACATGAGTGTACCAACAAAATTGGTGAAGCGCAAATCTCTTTATTAGTGACGGCCCCACATTCTCTTGAATTAGCAAGGAGATCTCAATATTTTTCTCTCCTCCAATTAAGCAACATTCGCCTCAAAAGTCGTAACAAATCCACAAATATAAATGCCCTAGTTTTTTTTTTTTTAAAGCAAATGCCCTAGTTTCTTACCTCAAATACTATTTAGTCTATTGAACCAATAAACTAAGCAAGTACTCGTCCCTCAACTTTCTTATCGAAGGATTGGGAGTCGAATAAAAAATGGAGACGTACGAGTTTCTACTTTCTAGAATAAACTTTTTGTGCTGCGCTGGAAGCCTAGAACATAATTATATTATTATCTGGTTCACATTGCAGGGCTTGAAGCTCCCTTGAAAGCTCAAACTCTGCTCGATCTTGATGAACTAAGCTAAGGGAAGAGCGGCGAACGATGAGCAATCCAGAGCTAGCCTTCATCCCCTGGGAAGGAATGGGCCATCTTGTCCCCATGGTGGAATTGGCCAAACTCATGCTTCAGAGGAATCAAAGCCTCTCCATCTCCATCTTAGTGATGAGGACTTCAATGGATTTTGGAGCCGACAAGTATCTTGACTCAGTCACTTCAGATTCCGGCCACCTGAGGTTGCGTTTCCTAGATCTCCGTCAATACAACGACCCAGATGCCGGCGAGGTTGAGCTTAATCCCGACAACTTCCTCTTCGATTTCATCGATAAACAAACAGCTAACGTTAGGCGATTCGCCCAGACTAATTATGCTGATGAATGTGATCGTCCTCGACTGGTGGGCTTTGTGATTGACATGTTCTGCGTCCCAATGATTGATATTGCTAATGAATTCGGTGTCCCAACCTATCTCTTCTTTGCTTCTGGCATTGGTTTTCTCGGTCTCAGCCTCCATTTTCAGGCCCTCAAGCACGACCATGAGGAAGACACTAGCCGGTACAAGAATTCCGATGAGGAATTGTCCATCCCGTGCTATGCCAACCCTGTTCCGGCGAAGGCTCTGCCGGCGCCGATGGTTGAGAAAAACCCAGGCACGGATATGTTCTTTGACGGCGTCAAGAGGTACAAAGAGACTAAGGGGATCATGGTGAACACCTTTGCAGATCTGGAGCACTACGCCCTTCAGGTAGGTCTGTTCACCAACAGACTGTTTGTTTCTTAATATTTTTAGGGGGGTGTATTCAATCATAACTTTTATAGACTTTTAAAGAGTTTTATCAACTTTAAAAATTTGGCGGTATTCAATTTAGACTTTTAACGACTCTTTAAAAGTCAACCGGTATTGGATCCAAACTTTTCAAAACTCTTTAAAAGTATACTGGTATTCGATTCAAACTTTTTTAGAGTATTTAAAAGTCTAGTGGTATTCAAAAAGTTATTAACTTTCATAGATTCTGTCAGAATAAGATTTCGGTAGACTTTTTCTTCATTAATATAAATAGATGAAATCCAACCCTCCAACCTCAAACTTTTCAAGATTCTCTACAAACCTTTTTTTCCTCTATTTAAAATAGACAAAATTTTCATCAATTATACAATACGTCCCAAACTTTACTACGAAAAATTATTTGTTAATATTGACAGCAATTTTTTTTGCTGCGAGGGATTGCTACGAACAGCAAAAAAAAAAAATTGATTTTTGCAGCGCTGCGAACAGCAGCAGCTTGCTGCTGCGCTGTTCGCAGCATAAAATATGCTGCCGCAAGCTGCTGGTTGCATAACTTAACCAATTATATTTAAAAATTCTATTTAATTAATATAATTTTAAATAATTTTATATTCATTAATTATTAATATATGTATTTATATAAGAAAATAAAAATATATTCAATGCATTCAAAAATATATTAATTAAAATTTTATTTAATTTAAAAATATTTTTGTAGTTGCTGTTGGTTGTATTTTTTTTTACAATGCGTTAATTTATTTATAATCTATAGAAATACATTTTTGTAAGAAAATTATAAATAATATATTAATAGAAGTTATGGAATGTTTGTAAGGGTGTATTCAATTTAGAGTTTTAATAACTTTTGTAGAATTTTTAATATGAAAAAGTTTTTAAAAGTTTATAAATGTTTGTTGTATGGATATTTATAAACTTTTATAAAGTTGATGAAAGTTTAAAAGATTCTAAGAAAATCTACGAAAATTCTACAAAAGTCAATTAAAATCCATCACTTTAAAAGTCTTTGAAAATCTTTAAATGTCTTGATTGAATACACCCCCAGGGTATATTGATGTTTTGTTTGTTAAGATTTTTAAAAATTCTGCTAGTGTTCGTTAGTTAAGAGTTCTTTACTCTTTAGTGTTTGTTGAATGTGTGTGAGTATCTGTTACACGTTCACGAATGCTAAACAAACAAATAAAGATACATTGTTCGTAAATAAGAATAGTCCAGTCTATATTTACAAACAATAACCAAACAAATAACATGACTATAACAAATTTAGATTAAATTAAAATAGTATCTTAAAATTAAAAATAAAATAAAATACACTTAAATTCTCTCTTTGTTATGAGCATTCTTCTTTGCGTCTGCAATTACCGTACAACTATCCTGATCAATTAAGTTAAAGAAGATCTCCTTCAAAAAAAAAAGTTAAAGAAGATCGAATTTACAACAAAATTAAGCCCTTAATCTTAAAATACATAAGTTTTCATCAAATTTTCAATAACACCAAAATAACAAATAAAAATGTTAGTGTTAATGGTCATTATTTCTTAAATCCCTTCATCTTCCTATTAATATTGTATTCACATTCCCTATTAATGTTGTATGTTGTAACCATTCTCCCTTTGTATGTATATATATAAAGCAATTGATCAATGGAATGGAAGATGGTTGTTGAGTCATTGTATCTTGAGTTCCTCTCTCTACTTTTTTTTCTTGTTTTTTTTTAATACTATTAACTCTATTAGAATGCAGTATCACCTCCGTATAAAGAGAAGAGTTTGATGTCACTGGACCACAAGGTTCTTGGCACTTTTTTTCTTGTTGATATAATTACCGTACAACTATCTCAGTAGAATCTAAATATTATTAAACTGAAAGTTCTGTTTACTAATCATCCCCTCTATCTTCAGGTACTCTCCAATACAAAAACCTTGCCCCCTATATATCCGGTTGGTCCCCTGCTGAATCTTGAAGCCGGGCATGGCCGAAACAAGCCATCGCAATCCGAGAGCATCATCAAATGGCTAGACGACCAACCCGTCTCCTCAGTGGTGTTCCTGTGCTTCGGCAGCTTCGGAAGTTTCGAGGCGAAACAAGTCACGGAAATCGCTACCGCCCTAGAGTCAAGTAGCCACCGCTTCCTCTGGTCCTTGCGGCGGCGCCCACCAAAGGGGAAGCTAGAGCTGCCAGCCGACTACGAGAACCCGGCGGAGGTTCTGCCAGAAGGCTTCCTGGATCGGACAAAATCGGTGGGGAAAGTAATCGGGTGGGCCCCGCAGCTAGCGGTGCTATCCCACCCGGCGGTGGGCGGCTTCGTGTCGCATTGCGGCTGGAACTCCCTCCTGGAGAGCGTCTGGTGCGGGGTTCCCATAGCGACGTGGCCGCTCTACGCCGAACAACAGATAAACGCGTTTTGGGCGATAAAGGAACTGGGAATAGCGGCGGAGATCAGGATGGACTACAAATTCGGAGGTTTAGGGAGCAATGAAGAGGACAACATTGTAACTGCAGAGGAAATTCGGAATGGGATAATGGAAATAATGAGTAATGGAGACATAAGGGAAAAGGTTAAGGAGATGAAGGAGATGAGCAGGAAAGCTGTGATGGAGGGAGGATCATCTTATACAGCACTGAGCACCGTTATGAAGGCTGTTATTGATACTATATGAAGATAGATGTAGTTGATTTTGTTTCAAATGCGTTTTCTATTGAAGCACTAAAGTTTGAAGTTTTTATTTTTAATTAAGAATCAATCTACTTATCATTTAAAAAAATAATAAAAAAGAATGTACTTATTAATCAAATAACAATTAAAAAACAAAAAACAATTTAATTATTAATCAAATAACAATTACATACCAATTGTATATTGGCTCTGTTTGGCAGAGCTTATTTAGGAGCTTATAACTTATTTTAAGTTACTAATAAGCTATAAGCTCTGTTTGGTAATGTTATCAAAATAAGCTAGTAGCTTAAAATAAGAGCTTATTTTGAAACGCTACTTGGGGTAGCTTTTCAAAATAAGCTAGTAGCTTTTTAACTTTTTTCCATCTTTATCCTTATTATTTTAAATAAATGACATCCTTTACCCTTCTCAATTAAAACCCTTTTGAAATTTTTTTTTTAAAATTATGTTTGGTTGTAATTTCAGTTTGATATTAATGTTTGAACATTAATTTTTTTATGAATTAATCTTATGAATTATAAATTTTTTTTTACTTTATATATTTTCAAATATATGTTCTTACTTTATATTTTATTTAAATATATTGATTTCATTATTTTATATTTTAATACATAAACAAACCTATTTAAATTTAAAATTATTTAAATTGTATGAAGATGTACTTTTAAGTCTTTTTGCATTTATGAGCTTATCAAAAAGTTAATTTTACCAAACACTTTTAAATATAACAGCTCTTTAGATTTCAGCTTCGAGCTTATAGCTTTTCAGTTTTCAGCTACTTTTCAGCTTTCAGCTACCTTTTCAGCTAGGTTTGCCAAACATAGCCATTATATTATCAAGTGAGGGTGAAAGATTTTGATCCTTAGATTTGTAACTTGATTCTAATAGATTGGGATTTTGCAATAAGATATTATATTAAATTTTAAAAAAAAAACAGCTAGCTTTTTAAGTGTTTCAAAAAAAAAAAAAAAAAGAGGCTAAGGTATAAACACATGAAAATCTTTCTTTTTTTTTAATGAAACATAAACACATGGAAGTTTGTTCAACATTTCCCTAATATTTTTTCAAAAAAAAAAAAACATTTCCCTAATATAATAGTACAAATGTACAATGGACCATCGGCTAGCCCCATAAAAAAAAAACTTTCTTTTAAAGGAAAATAACTTAGTGCATTAAGAGATTCTCAAAAGAAGGCATTACAAAAAAGGGGAGGATTGAAAAACCACTCCATGTAATTTAGCGTAGAAAGAAACTTATGAGTTCCAAGTTAACAAGTGACTGTGTTATTTCTAGATTGCTTATATTCATGCAAGCAAATCGACTCAAAAGATCTTTTATATCAAGCAAAATTAAATCAAAAGATGAAGTATTTAAGTCATGTTTTAAGTTGTGAACAACCCGTAGTGCATCAACCTTCACTTGAACCTTATCAATGTTTTGTGTTATCAACCAGCTAAAACGCATTATAAATGATTAAGGATTTAATGAGGTTAAAAGTAATTATATGTATATTGTAACATGCAGAGCACTTTGCTACGCATTTTCAAGGTTTGCTACATTTTTCTAGAGCTTTTCAGTATTTGTACATAGCATCTCTTAATTTATAGAATTGTCTAGAGGCATGTAGATACCATCTAGAGGTTGTAGAGATGCATAGAATATTCTAGAACATTATGGAATTCAAGGGTGTATAGAGAGGTTTGAAGGATTCTAGAGAATAAATCATAGTCGTTGGATTAAGTAGATCTCTACCATACATTAAAAAGGTGGATAGGTATAGATACCCCTCAAAGGGGCCTCATTTGTAACCATCCAACAATCCAGGAATTCAAGCAATACAAGTTCAATGAAAATATAGATTCGCTATTGGTGGTAGTGAAACAAATTTTGAATGGCTTAAAGCACTTGCACAAGAGGTGCATTGTGCATATGGGGTGCAACCATCCAATGTACTCATTTCCAAATACGGACCATCCAATGTACTCATTTCCAAATACGGAAGAGTCGTATTGGTTGGGTTCGATAGCCCTAGGATTGTTGAGGACTGCATGAAACCTATCAACCATCTTGGCCCGTGCCCGAAAAAATCAAGTCAAAGGCATCCCCTCAATGAGGGGATGAAGTATTGGAGCCCTGAGTGTATTTAGGTAGTAAGTGTTAACTACTGGATAAATCCCGAACTATCTTTTAGAACCGACGTGTGGGGTAGGGTTAACTATGTGGAGTTAGTTTTGCGATATTATCAGAAAATAGATGCTTTCAAATAAATGCCGGCCAACGAAATTCCATTTATGATTTGTTAGTCCATCTCTTTATAACTACTATTATCAGAAAATAGATGCCTTCAAATAAATGCCGGCCAACGAAATTTCATTTATGATTTGTTAGACCATCCCTTTATAACTAGGATTGAGATTTAGTAGGCATGGCTATTATCAGAAAACTAGTATTTTGTACGCCCGATGCGCAAAAACTTATGCCCAATATTAAAATATTAATAAATAAAAATAATTAAAATGTATAATTCAAATTATATATACACAAATAATATATGTATTTTATACACATATATATAATTTACCATTCATAGAATTTTTTTTTTTTTTTTTGATCTAATGGAAGGGTGCTACCCAGAGTTTAAACAACTGTATCAGTTTGTCTCCAAACTGGAAAGCCAAATTTATCATCGTCCAGTATTGCAGCGAGCTCTCTAGGCGGTTTGCTGAAGATTTGAGTTCCAAGATTGGTTGGGGCCAATCTGGCCAGAACATCTGCTACTTGATTCTGTTATCGCGCAGCGTAGGTGATGTGCCAATCTGTAATGCCTTCCAGTTCGTGTCTACAGGCTCGAAGAATGTTGACCACTTGGTTATTCACTGTGGCCGACGTGTTGAAAGCATTGACAATTGTTTTTTAATCGCTTTCCAGACAAACTCTGCAACACCTAATCTCTTTGGCTAATTGGATCCCTTTCATAAACGCCCATGCTTTTGCAACATCAATGAGACAGTTACCAATGGTATGTGAGAGGCCCATGATCCAATCACCATCTTCATTCCTGGCTATTCCGCCACAGGAAGCTTTCCCTGTTTGGGGTTACAGCTGCCGTCTACATTGATCTTCACCCACCCTGGTGGTGGCTTGGCCCATCTGAAAATTCTCCAGGTTCTGCCAGTTGGATTCGCCAAGGGCCCTTTCGAACGCTCAAATGCAGTGTTTACTTCTGCCACCTTTGTTTGAATCCAGTAGTTCTTGAACCTGACCGACGCTGTTTTCTGATTGAATATGCGGTCATTTCTCCAGCGCCACAACCACCAAGTAGAGACTGCAAAAGTGACACTACTGTTGTGCTGTCTGTGGTCCTTTTTGAATCCTTTTATGTCGGCGTCTAACCAGTTAAGGAAAGGGAGTCCTGATGTTTCTTCAAGCATACCTGGTAGAGTGGTGTTCCAAACCTTTCTTGCTTCCGGGAACCATCTCAATATATGTTCAAGTGTTTCCGTATGACCTTCACAGACTCCACATTCACCATTCATAAAAATTTAATTAAAATATAATCAACCATTAAATAGAAATTAATAATTTAAATAAAATGACAATTAAATAATAGGAAAAAGATATGATAGATATAGCTGTAGGGTAATAATGATAGAGTTAAAACTAACGGTGTTGTCTACCCACTCCTATCATCTATGTGGAAATGTAAACCTGGACACCGGGTGCCACTAGACCAGACCTTTGGCATATTTGCATTTTTTTTAAATGTACTTTTTTTTTTTTTTTTCTTTTTAATTCCCCTTTTCCCTTCCTTTGAAATGGCCCGCTGACCCGAGAACTCGCCTATAAAACCCGATTTGATTCTCCATCGCTATTCTCCATGATTTGTAAGCAACTCTCCGACTAAGGGAAAAGGTAAAGCTCTAGAGCCTGCTCATAATAATAATTGCAATTTATTATCTTTTTCTGTTCAAATTTCGACTTTCGAAATCCCTAAATTGTTTCTTTGATAGATAATTGCTGCTAGTAGAAGGAAAGATGGAAAATGCAGAGGATGAAGGCCGTGTTGGAGGTGGACACCAAGAGAAACATGAAGATGAGGTATAATGCCATGCCACTTTTTCATTTAGGATATGGCATTTGAAACTGATTCCAAATCACCAACTGTTTAATGATATTAAGTTATAAAGACTGTTTCCGAATTTGTGACGATTCAGGAAACTGTTGCCCGCCTTGAGGAATTCAAGAAATCTATTGAGGCAAAAATGATTCTCCGCCAGAGCAATTTTAACCCAGAAAGGTCAGGTTGCTTTAAGTTTTGCATCCTGTTGCATACTTGCATGCACTTATTCTCTCACTCTTCATTTTTAAAATTCAGAACATACTAAAGTAACCGGATTCAAATTGAGCAATTATATATGTAAAGCACACAATAAGTAACTGAATTGCAATTTGAGCTCTTATGTAAAAGCACATAATATTTATTTATTGATGTTTATTCCTTGCTCGTCTTGATGTAAAACTTTATTGTATACTTATAATTTATAAATGCTAGTTTAAATATGACTTCATAATTTAAGATTAACAATATAGGCGCTGCCAAGAATTATTTCTTGCTCATCTTTTAGGCACTGGCTTTATTTTCTTTGCCAAATCGTGTAATATATGCCTATATGGACATAGGTCAAAGCTAACAGGGAATTTGATGAACTCCAAATTACCATCTTTTGCAATATTTTAAGCTGCTGGACAATTTGTTGGTTTCTTTTAGCAGTTGAATAAGAAAAACACTTAAAAATTTTCATGTTGATGTTGTTCATCATTTTCTGACAGTATTTTTGTTGTTAAACCAATTAGGAATCTCCATATGTTGACTCACTGGTTCCAATAATAACAAATGGAAGTGATCCCATTCCTGCTTAGGGAGAAATGTATCTTAGCTGATTGAGAAATAGGTGATTATTTTATAATATGGTGGTCCTGTTTGGTAAATGGCCGTTGGCTGATTGGGTTGGCTGTTTGGGTTAGAATAAATGATTTGTTGATAATATTAGCTGATTGTAGAAAGTTGTTTGATAAATTAGTTATTAGCTGATAGTTGTTTGGTATAATTTTTTTTCTCAAAAAGCTAATTGAAAAGGCTGCTTTGAGTAGCCTTTTGAATTTTAGCATTTTGGAGTTACAAAAAGCTTATTAACCAAACAACTAATAGTGGTCAAATAAACCAAAATTGACTGATAGGCTGATTATTTACCAAACAGGGCCGATGTGTTTTTTGCATGACTTTTAATCTAGTGATTCTTCATTTCAGACTCAGGATTCCTCAGGTCACTGGATTCCAGCATTAAGCGTAACACTGCAGTCATTAAAAAAACTTGAGCAAATTAATGAAGAGCAGCGAGAAGGGTTGATGGATCAGCTGCGAAATGTCAACTTAAGTAAATTTGTCAGTGAAGCAGTGACTGCTATTTGTGATGCTAAGCTTCGAACAGTAGACATTTTTTTTTTTGACTTCTTTATATATATATATATATATATATATATATATATAAAAGCTGAATTTCATAAAACTCAAAATAGCCTTATTCTACTCTACCAATCTATACTATATATAATATATTATGATTACCATAATTACTAATATTATGATAGAATAATATTAATTAATTATAATTAGAATAATAATTACCATATTACTAAAATGCCACTAAGTGTGTGCAAAGCCCATGTTTGGTCCTATCATTTTATAGGCATGACGTAGAGATCCTTTTTTCTTTTTTTATTTGCATTCAATTAGTAATTTCCATTTTCTTTTTCAATTTTCATTTTCTAGTATTAATAATTAATTTATGTTTTCTTTCTCATTTTCAATCAATTAGGGATTTTTTTATTTATAGTCAATTAGTAATTTTCGTTTCCTTTTTCATTTTCTATCAATTAGGTGCCAATTAAGACACAAATATGCATAGGAGTTATATTATTATTATCTTTTTCATTTTCTATCAATTAGGTGCCAATTAAGACACAAATATGCATAGAAGTTAAATCATCATTATTATTATTATTATTATTATTATTATTATTATTATTAATTATTAATTATTAATTATTATTATTAATATTGTTCCCATAAATTTGTCAAAATAATTGAGATTACAAAAATGTCTCTGAGTTTGTGCGAGAAAAGATTTCCAGGCACTTCTATTATATATATATATATATATATATATATATATATATAGAGAGAGAGAGAGAGAGAGAGAGAGAGAGAGAGAGATTACCAATATATTACCAATTAATATTTACCACATTACCATATTATCATATTACCATAATAATATTATGGGTGAATAAGTAATGAATTAATAAAATAATAAAATAAATGATTTTACTAAAATGTCACTAAGTTTGGGCGGGAAAATTTGAGAGGAGGATAATGTTTTTATATATAGTATAGATTTAAATTATAAGTTTTCAAAAAAAAAAAAAATTATAACAACTCTCAACCTAGCTCTCCTATTCCTGAGTCTCAATTTCCTCTTCCTTGACTAATCCGGATGCGATTGATTAGCCCCTATTATATTTACCATCAAACTCATTCTAGGAATGTTATTCTTAGAAATAGAATGATTTACCAATGAAATACACATATTTTTGAAATTGTTATTCCATATTTTGTTTATTCTATGAATCAACTATACTGTAATTGTAAAGAACGAAACTAGCAACTATTTATAAGTAATTGTTTTTTTTTTAAGTACAAATAAAAAACAATTGAGTTTGATGCCAACTAAATAAGAAAAAGTATAAACGTTAGTACGAGAGTTAGCATATGGGATATTCTCTTGGTCTCCGAACTCCGAAGGTCGTTCCGTGAATTTATTTCGTTACTCCGAATTATTATATTACTTCAATTTAATTAGTAATTACTAATTACAAAATAATAATAAATTAATGAGTTAGTTCCATATTTTGTTCTAGATTTATATATGACTGTCTACTTTAAATCATCTTTTATTAGAACATCAACTTTTAGTCCTAGTAATATCGTTAAATATAAGAACATTTTGGTCTTCAATTATGAATTTTTTTTAAAAAATACATAAAAAAATATAGCAATTTAAGTTACTTTGTATAAAAAAGATTGAAATGTCTTTACATTTAACGATATTTCAACAATTTTGTTGATTAAAGACTAAAAATGATCATTTCATAATATAAAAAAGAATCAAAAGTGGAGTGTCACTTATAAATATATACGATCAAAATGGAATTAACTATAAATTAATCATTTAAAAAAAAACCTCTAAATTAATCAAAAGAATTACTGAATGGCCTTGAACGTGGCCTGACCGACAGTCAGTAAACAGCCAAACAGAGAGAGTGAGAGAGAGAGAGAGGGACGATGGGAGAGAGCGTCGGAGTTCGATCGGAGGCAGAGCAGCACGATCCTCCCCGCACCGACGCTAGCAATACCTGTAGTTCAATTCCGCATATTCCGCCGCCGACGGACCGCCCCGTCCGCGTCTTCGCCGACGGGATCTACGATCTCTTCCATTTCGGTCATGCTCGCTCCCTCGAACAAGCTAAGAAGGCGTATGTCTCTTCATCTTCCATTTTTGTTATTATTATCGTCATGTTTCTCAGTCAGTTTATTCGTATCTCTCTCTGTTAGTTATTTGTATTAACTTTATTGATTAATCGTCTCTGTATACACTGAACTTGATGCTTTTAGGTTCCCCAACACATACTTGCTGGTCGGATGTTGCAGCGATGCGGTCACGCACAAGTTCAAGGGTAAAACTGTTATGACTGAGGAGGAGCGCTATGAATCCCTCCGCCATTGCAAGTATGCTTTTCTGTCTCGAGAAATTCAACCTTAGACTCAGTTTAGTTAATATTTACATCTGTATGTATTATGATATGTCAGCAAATGTGCGTGATACTTGATACTGGCTGTGCTAATGTGTCTGAAATTCACTTTAATGCCATTTGGTGGATCATATTCGTGTGTTATTATTGTTGGGTGGAAACTGAAATACAAGGCTTTTCTAATTTTCTTTATGTACCCTGCTTCTATGATCTTTAGGTGGGTTGATGAAATTATTCCTGATGCCCCATGGGTGATAAATCAAGAGTTCCTTGACAAGCATAAAATTGACTTTGTGGCCCATGATGCTCTTCCGTAAAATTTCTGAACCTATTTCTTTTACTTTTCTGCTAATTCTTTTGTCATTCATTTCTAATAGACCTCCAAGTTATTTTTCCATCCATTACTCGTTTGCTGTTCATTTTTTTTTCTTGAGATTTATCTTGGTTCTTTCAATATCTTACAGTTATGCTGATGCCAGTGGAGCTGGAAAGGATGTCTATGAATTTGTAAGCATGATTTCTCCATATATGATTCTAATAGTTGTCATGCTTATTTATGAAAAAGTTAAAATAAGGAGAAGAAGAAAAAGTTCCTATCTCATATGTCTCCTAATGTGATGAAAGTAAGATACTTGAAGTAAACTGATTCTCTCTACAGGTCAAAGCTGTTGGGAGATTTAAAGAAACACAGCGTACTGATGGAATTTCTACTTCAGACATTATAATGAGGATAGTTAAAGACTATAACCAGTATGTCATGCGCAACTTGGATCGTGGATATTCCAGAAAAGAACTTGGTGTCAGCTATGTTAAGGCATGATCATTTTTGTGCTTCTATTACTGCATCATGTTATTCATTTAATGGGCATTATATAGAACATTTTTTCTTTTTGCACTTTTGCAAGAGCTGAGAAGTAATTGTTTGCTTTGAGCAGGAAAAGCGCCTGAGGGTGAATATGAGACTGAAGAAGTTTCAGGAGAAGGTTAAGGAACATCAAGAGAAAGTAGGAGAAAAGGTATACTTTGTAGCAGATAAATTCCTACATATGCACCACATATGTTTTTTTTTTTTAACTTTTACACGGCATGTTAGTTGTCTTCTTACTTATATAATATGTTATGGCAGAGCTTAACTTTGTTTTCAAATCCTTGAAATTAGATTGCTTCAACTCTAAGGTGTCCTAATATTCCTGTCATCTGTTTTTTGTTTTAATTTTTATGTATCGCTATTTTCTTTTGTGTAATGCACCGGAAATCAAACTTCAAATCCATAGCACCACCCTGATGGAGAAAGGGAGGAGGGTGGACATGAAAACGTCAATTGTTATAACTGTTTGGTTGGCTTCTTTGTTTGGATAATTTCTTCTGGTCTTCCAATTTTGATCATGAGGATCCTGTTATCCTCTAGAAGAAACTGTGTTATGAGTCAAGGGAGGAAGGACTTTTATTGTTCTTGCATAATGGCATTTGTTCCCATGTCTGTTATTGCTTCAGACTCTATATTGGAAAGTATAATTTTGTCATCTTCAATATCACCTTTACTTTCTGGCACCCCTCTACACTGCCAATCCCCCTACTGTTGTCTCAATTGTGCATGTCTGCCATTACATTGCCTCAGCTGGCAATTTCTCTATCACATAGGGGGACATAACACATGGCTATGTTAAGTTCTTAATTTTATGATATTATTAGTAATTTTAACTTTCATAAATGAAAAGGTTGTTATGGATTATAGAATAGAATAAAGTTAAATTAAAAGTTACCAAGGCAAACTTTGACCCAGGCAACTTTGCTCATCCCAGCCTATCCCATAGTCCATAGAGAAGTTTGTTGAGACTTGTGAGGTCGTATATTTGATATTGCTTGTAACCAACACTTTCAAGTTTTGACCTGGCTAGTTTTCAGTGTCTTGTGAGAAAAGTTTCAATTTGAGCAGAAGTATGCCTTTTCATATTTGTCATTGAATAGGATACTCATGGCATAGTTGACTCAACTTGTGCATTAAACTGTGACCCTGGAGATGTTTTTGTGCTGCGTTTTGTTGAGATATTTCTCTAAGTCAAATGTGGTTGCACTCTGCTCTTTTTACAAGCATGGCTTCTTATTCGTTGCTAATTGCAATATTTTGTTTGTTATTACTCTGTATTATTATTATTGGGTTGGGGAATTGCTTTCGCTGGAGTTTCTGTCTAACCGATGCTTTGTGCCTTGTTGTGTCAATGCTTATTCCTTTCTAGAATTGTTAGGGCCTGCTAAATCTTGTGTTACGACAATGAAAAGTTCTGGCATACCTTGTTCTTTATTGCTTGCTATCTTTGTTTATATTTTCTTTTAGTAATAAACTTTGTATATTCATCAATTGTATTGGAGTATTCATTAATTAATTGAGATTGCAACATATTGTATTTTCATCATTTTGAGTATAAAAAAGAACTTTGCATTCTTTTGTTAATCATAAGATTGGTGGTGGTCTTTATATCACTTTGCATCATGTTGTGCTGGCTATAATTACATTAATAACCTTGTATTCAGATTCAAACTGTCGCCAAAACAGCTGGTATGCATCGCAATGAATGGATTGAAAATGCTGATCGGTGGGTTGCTGGTTTTCTTGAGATGTTTGAGGAGGGTTGTCATAAAATGGTGAGCAGAAAGAATTCATGTACTGGTTTTTTTGCGAGTGAGGGGTTTTGAGTTGACATGGATATCATAAAACTTTGCGTTTTTATTTTTGATAGGGAACAGCCATAAGGGATCGAATTCAAGAGCGGTTAAGAGGTCAGCAGCAGAGAGATATGCTGGAAAATGGGAATGAAGATGATGATGATGATGAGTACTATTATGAAGAAGAGGGAGAGGAAGAGGATGAAGAGTATTATGATGAAGAAGATTAATAATGAGGACCAAAAGAAGTGATCTTCATCCCCTCCCACCCAATATTTGAGGTTGTGGCCCACTTTCATTCAACTAATCTGGTTAATCTCCTGTTATATATAGCATGTTGTGTAGACTAGTCACTGCAGGATGGTATTTCAGTTATGCAGGTTTTGGATAGAGTTTTTGTATACTATTTCAATCCCCTCTCTTCTTAGTTCTTATATATGCCCTCTAAGACAGTGTGCATCTTTTCATGTCTTTTTCGGGTGCAGTAATCCAATGTGAATTTTGTCTGTTATCTAAAACAAGTTTTTTTTTTTGGGCACTATGCCAAGGGTTGTTATGCCGTGGGCCCAGGTCCACCTTGCAAGGTGAACCTGAGTCTACATTCACATACACTATACTTTACATTCACATACAGTATACTCTACATTCACACTTTGTAAACTCCACATTCACACATTACAGGATTATATGTTTAGTAACTATATTATCACTGTTATGCATTCACACATTTAAAACTCTATATTCACAGGTCCTATACTTCATATTCACAACTTGAGAACTCTACATTCACACATTACAAGGCTACAAGTTGTTAGAACTTCTTAACTCTATTACAGATTCACACATGCATAACTTTACATTCACGATTTCTATACTCCATATTCACAATTTGAAACCTCCACATTCACACATTTCTGGACAACTCTACATTCACACAATCATAAATCTACATTCACGATTTTTATACTCTACATTCACACTTTGAAACCTCTACATTCACACATTTTTGGACAACTCTATATTCAGCAATATGTTTACTAATAATTAAAAAAAAAGAGAGAGAGAGATAAAAACGACGTAGTTTTGGACTCAGGTCTACCTTGCAAGGTGGACCTGGGTCCACAACATAATTTGCCCAAATAGCAACAAGAGTGGTATTTTGAACTTTTATTTCCACCACTCTTTTACTGGACGTTGGGTAGTTAGTACCCTTTTAGCCCATCATCATCCTCACTCCCATACATTCTAACTCGCCTCCTTGTTCCAATAGACAAAGGTTTAGAGGTCCCTCAATTACACTAAAGACTAGGTATCTTTCTTTAGGGTGAGACATTCATATGTATTGTGCCTTTAGTGCACAATGAAAGAGTAGTATTTGGTCTTATCCACCCCTACGGATTCATTTTTAAATGTTGCAAGTAGTTTCAACATGTCATATTGTACTACATATGCTAAATCCTTGCTAGGTCGCACAGTCAATGGTGTTAAGGGTAAATGTGGCAACCTCTCCCGGGATTCACTTGTGATTAGGTATCCCTTGCTTTTGGTTGTCTACCTTGACTAGTTTTCCCAACTACACTATACTGGATGGTTTCTTTGTGTGGGATTTTATTATTGATCCCATGTCTTCATTTCATTTCGTTTAACTTTTGGCGTAACTCATACGTCATGCGTCGTGAGTATATACTTCCCCCTTGGTACCACCCTTTCTCTAAGGCAGAAAGTTTAATCCCTTAGTCGGATGCGATGTTCACCTAGGTCTATAGACCATTGGCTAGCAGCTCCTGGCCTCCTGCCATTGTGCTATTTGATAGAAAATGGAGAATTTTTGTGGAAAAATCGTAAAACATACTTTTCATAGTGGGTCCTATCAAATGGTGTTAAAGATGACTTTATTGGACCAGATCCACCATAAAAAAATGAGAAAAGGGTCAAATAAGTCCCTCAACATTATACCAAAAGTCAATTAAGTCCTTAAACTTTCGAAAGGTGCAATTGAATATATGAACTCATGATTTCGGTTCATCCTACCCCTTCAGCCGGTTAACCTCCGGTAAAAACTTCCATGGTAGCTGACTTGTCAATATCTAGCTTGCCACATAAGCAAAGTAAAAATAAAAAAATAAAAACTCTAGAACTCCCCCACCGCTGAGAACAAATCCTAAAATATTTGCCTCACAACCCCTTGAACTTCAAACCCTATTTTATACCTCATCCTCTTAATATTACTTCCTAATCCATTGAGTTTTCCTCCTTCACCCACATTGAACTCATTCCTCCAACATTCACACCCTAACCCCTTAAACTTTCCATCATGTCTCACTTTTGATCCCATCCCTTTGGTATTTGCACCCGACCCATAAACTCTCCACCTTATGCTGGAACTATGAATTGCTGATTTAGAATCGACACATTTATTTATATCTTAACTACACATTTATTTCTTATATTATATGCTCAACAAAGTTATCTTTTGAATGTTTGCATTTTCAAATTCATGTTAACCCAAGAAAGAGGGAGGAGCGTGGAGATGAATTAGGGACTAAGAAGAATTTGTAATGGAGCGAGAATATTTGATAGTGATGGAAATTAAATATCAAGAAAAAAAATACTGTTAAAATAAAATTTTAAATAAATTTTAGTCCTCTTCAACTATGTATGACAAAGAAATGTTTTTGGGCAATTATTGTGTGGACCATGGTTCACATAGCTGTGTGGACCATGAATATAAGGTACATTTTTATTATACTAAAAGTACATTATTTTTGTACTGAAGGTACATTATTTCATAGTATATATAAAATAATGTATTTTCAGTACTTAAATAATGTATCCTAAAATAATGTACTTTATGTATAAAAATAATGTACTTTTAGTATATTAAAAATGTACATTTTATTTATGAATCATGGTCCATGCAATAATGATTGTATTTTTCTGCCCCCAACTACTATTCAATTTATGGGAATTTGAGTCTAGAGAAGGCAATCCCAGTCAAATTTGTTGATCTCTTGGCTTGGTAATTAGAAATTTCCAAGTTTGATTTTGTGGGAGCGACAAATTAACCTTCTTACTTAGCTTACCAAATGCATATTCTGTGACTAATCATCCTTAGTATGAAAAAACCGAGCACATATTTGAAAAAATGACACTTTTTTTTACTTGATTTATATGTTTATAGCGCTTTTGCTCTATGAATTAATCATGTGTCCACATTAGCCCCTCAATTATTTTAAAGGTGGTGATTTTCTCACTTTATGTAAAAACGGGCATTTTTACCCTTAAAATAAGGGCAAAACAAGTATTTCATTTATTTTTCTTCTCCAACAAATTATTGATTACACGTGAGAATCAAATTAAAGACGAAAAAGAATAGACATCATATGCAAATATTATAATTATACTTTAAATTTTAAATTAAGGGTCACACTTGTGTGAGACCATCTCACGGATCCTTATTCGTGAGACGGGTCGGGTCGGGTCAAAACACCATGCAAATGTCATACTTATATGTGCAAATGTCATACTTATATGCTCAAATATAACACTAATCAAGAATACAATTTTTGTTACTTATAAACGAAAAAGTAATACATTTTTGAGAAAAAAGTAATATATTTTTCATAATAAGTAATGTTGACAAGTGTCTCTTACTTATAAGGGCAAATATAATACTTTTGAGGAAAAAAGTAATACTTTTAAATCGAAATGTAAAAGTATTGTATTTTCCCTTAAAAGTATTGCATTTACCCTTATAAGTAACAAAAGTTTTATTCCTGATTAGTATTACATTTGAACATATAAGTATGACATTTGTGCATATAAGTGTTACATTTGCAGCATGACCCGACCCGACCCGACCCGTCTCATGGTAAGACGGTCTCACACAAGTTTTTGCCTTAAATTAATGATAGTAATAGAATTAAGATTTAAACACAAATATTTCATTAATGCTAATTTAACATTAATGAATTATTTGTATTTATGTCTTTAGTTTAAAATTCTAATTATAATATTTGTAAATTGTTTTTTTTTTTTGAATTTATTCTAGTTCCTACACAGAAACAATAATTTATTGTAGAAAAAAATAAATAAATACTTATTGACGGTAAATATGTTATCATAATATATTTGAAATAAGTGAAGTACAAGGTTCTAGTACAAAAGTAAGTGTGTGTTAGAAACAGAGCCGGAAACAGAGCCCCCTGATATCTACTATTTTGTACAATAATTCACCCCTTATTTTAGTTGTTTTAATGCTTATTTTCCTTATTCTAATGAAATTGAGAATTGTTTGTGTGTTATATTATCCCAAGAGTTGAATTATCCACAAGGAGCATCAAAGGAAGAATTTTGGAGCAGTTTGGACAAGTTTTGGAAGAAAATGAAATTACCAAGAAGAATAGGAAACAAGAATAAGAATTGGAAAAGAATTAGAAGTTTCCTAATGGGCCAAGGCCCATCTATCTCCTATATATTCTACATATTCTCTACAAGTTAACGAGGTTCCCTTACAGAGTTCTGAACACCTAGTTTTTAGTTTATATTTCCCCAGCATAGTTTAGACTAGTTTTACATTAGATTATTTAATTTCAAGATTGGAATCAAAGATTGAATATTGGATTTGTTCTTTATGAGTTAAGTTTCTCTTCCCTTTTATTTCTTGCAATGTTTATGGTTATTAATTATTGCTTTGCGATAGTCAATTTAATAAATTGGTTGAGTATGGAGTTGTATGGTAGTCTAGACTTATGAGTCGTAGACATAATACCATTAAACAATTTCTCGCAACGGGAGTTGTCGCTGTTGACTATAAGGTCAAAAAGAGGACAACGTAGCGGCCGCTAACCTATAGGGTAACCTTTGGTTGTTGAGAAATTGATACGAGGAATGGGTCCAAAGCCCTTGGTATATAAATTCCATA
>CM008339.1:34378557-34398691 GCA_002525835.2 Ipomoea batatas
GAGAGAGACCATCTTCTGTTTGACTTCAGTTACCTCTTTGAGCCGAGAAGTCAATAGTATACTATCCCACCAAGCATTTTGTGATGAACACTTCTTCTTCTTCTTCTTGGGATGATTATTGAAGATTCCATGAAGCCTGGGGATACCCTTTGAAGACGCTGCTTCGTCGGGCTCCACCTCTACATCTTTCATCGCCATATCCTCAAGAATTTGTTGCAGCAAGTCAAGATTTTCATTGCCATCTCTCATCTGTGCCTCTAAATCGTGAAGAGGGAAGCGTGGTTGTGATTGCAAGAAATGTTAGAGAAAGTGTTTCCATAAGTGAAGTTACAGCAGCGTAAGCCATTTATTTGCGTCTGTCTGTGGATCAGAGTAACGTACAACTAGATAGGAAGAATTACAAAGATCGAAATCAAAGAGTTTTTGTGTTTTTTTTTGGTCAATCTATCAGTCCGGGAAAATTTGAGAAGAGTAGTTACCACAGTCTACAAGAAATGCCTCCAAACGCATCTAATGCAATAAGAACTTCCAAACTTGCAGGCCAGACGGCGACTCCAATGTAAAATTAGCGGTAACTGCCATGCCTATACTAGCTTCTTTCTTTCTTGTAATAATTGCAGCTTTAGTCCCTATATTATAAGGATTTCTACTGCATGTACTCCCAAATCTTTATTCCTTAAATTTTACTTCTTGATGTGACAATCACTGATAAATTACTTTTTTTCATGTGAGTCCCAATACAAGTGTCTATATCAATATTTTGTATGTGAGAGTAAAAGTTAAGAGTAGAAAATAGAATTACATGTATTATCATCATAATTTATAAATTTATTGGGACTCCTAATTAGTCACAAATATTATTTAGTTTGTTGTTCAAAAATATATTTGAAACCTAAACAGTAAATTTTATATGCGACTATTTAATTTGGTCCTTAGAAAGACCAAAATAGTCATTTTTGTGACTAATTGAAAGACAAAATTGCAAGTCATGATAATTGAGGACTAAATTTATACTTGGTCTATAACTTAAGGATGAAATGTACAATATTATTCATTTTTTTTTGACTTATTCTGAAAAAAAAAAAATTCAAACCTCAAATTATATTCAAACATTCAAGTTTTGACAATTTTACATCAAACATTTATATCTTATGATAATTATATATTAATTGACACTGAAAATAATACAACTTTTTGGTTTAGATAATAGCTTGGTTGCTATAAATCCTATAATATTATTTAAACATTAGTTTATATATGTAGAACGCTTTTTGCGAGTTTAATTTAGTATTTTTAGTGATATAAAATAAACAATATAACTCAAGACCTTGTGGTCTAGTGACACCTAGTTGCACTCCTACATATAAGAGAGTGAGTGGGTTTGAGTCTCAGTGGAGGTTTTTACGGTACTGTTCTAACTAACCGTTTCGAACAGTTATAGCACAAACGCTTCAAAAATCTTAACAAACAAATACGAATAATTTCCATTCAGTTCGTTAACAACCATACCTATTACTACGAAACATATTGTCAATACGAAGTTGATCAATGAAAGTTGAATTTTAGTTGATTATGTCAATGAAAGTTGAATTTTAGTTGATAAACTGAACAGCCCACATACGATCCAAGAATACGAAGATTAAACTATTCAAACAGAATAATAAAAGGGGCGTTCCGAGAATCGAACTCGGGACCTCTCGCACCCAAAGCGAGAATCATACCACTAGACCAAACGCCCGTTTGTTTATAAAGAATGATCTTTAAATTATTAAGTGACTATTCATACTAATGAAGGCTTTGCCAAATTGACCAAAACCTATTAAATTACATTAGCTAAAATTAGGTTTTAATTTCACCAAAAATATTATTGAGTTTAATATATTTAGTGTGTATTTTTTTTAGTCAAAACAATAAGATTATATTTTATATTAAAAAATATGATAGAGTTGTGTGCATATACAACATAAAGCGCATATACTACAAAACTAATTCTCTAGCAAAATGTGTACAACTTCACTTGATTAACAAAGGGAGTTGAGATGTGAGATGAAGAAAATCAGTTAGTACAACACTAAGGCATAATCCATCAATTTTTTTTAATAATCTTCGTTTCTCGATTTCTTTAGATTATATCTTGAATCCTATAAACTCGTCTCAGACTCATAAAGAGATAAATCGTTCATCAGATTTCCAATATAGTATGTACAATGTGCAACAAAGTATTCACCCAACCTTCAATCCTCCAAAGCATCTACAACTAACTATTATGCACAACTAACTATTCTTATTTTTAAAAAAAAATAATTGCGATGGATCTCAGCGCTACACTATGCTTACTTCCTAGCGGGTCACCCATTCTTTGGCTATCTGGTTGGTATATCGTACTTAAACTTAATTGGTGATAAGTAGGTGGACATTAACAATTTGATCATATCCCTCTATGGTAAGCCACAACGCCACGTATCAAATCGAGCAGGGGTTGAACTCGGCTAACCTGGCCAATGCCCAACAATATATATCCCTCCCAGCACCTGCTCCAATCTTTGAGCACCAAGCCTAGTTACGCAGTATGCCTAACTCCCTTTGAACACCAAGCCCAGTTACGCAGTACGCCAAACTCAATCCTTAGCCTACGCGCTCATCATCCCCTCCTAGGATTGGACTTGACCCGACCTATTCGCCCACAATACATCCGGAACTGGACTCGGCTTTCGCCTCGCCATCGATTAGAACCCGTAACCTTAGCTCTGATACCAATTGATGGATCTCAACACTGTACTATACTTACTTTCCAGTGAGTCACCCATCTTGTGACTATTGTAAGTCAAGCACACTTAACCACAAAGTTCTTTAGCTATCTGGTTGCCATATCCTACTTAAAACCAATTTGCTTGACTTACAGTAATCAAATAATTGGAGACCCACTAGGAAGTAAACATAGTGCAGCGCTGAAATCGAACAAATTACATTTTTGTTTCAAAAAATATATATTTGTTAATTGCATTCTCGACTTCACTAGCTCAATTTATGAGATGATTAGAGTTTGTGATACAAGCAAACCATGTTCTCATTTAGTTTATGACATGTGGATTTCATGATTAAGAAAGTTAAGGTTGCTAAATATGCATATGAAAATAGGAAATTGGGGAGCAAATTTTTTTTAAAAAAAAAAAAGAAAAAGAAAAGGAATTTTAGTCCTTTCTTTAATATGGTGCATCGTATTCTTGTTGACTATTGTGCAAAGAATAAAACCCACTTCATTGCCTAACTCATTGAATCCAAGGTACATTAGATAAAGGTGATGGCTGATCAAGGAAGAAATATTATACAAATGTAATGACTGTCAAAAATGGCGTAGAAGTCAATGATATCTCATTTTCAGCAATAATGTATTATAATATACTCCCTCTGTCCCGAAATATATGTCATATTTAGCATTTGCACGCAGTTTTAGGAAGTGAATAAAAGAATGCTTGTTTTCCTATTTTGCCCCCAACATAAGCATGTGATGAGTTGACTATTCAATTTCAATTCTTTAATCTGTTGTACTTTGTCCAGAAAGTTACTCCGCATACATCAAATATCTTTATCTCTCTAATTCCATTTCTTCTTCCTCACCTCCATCCTCTACGAAAATGGAGTTTGATTGGCTTTTTTTTTAGATTATTCCATTAAAACTCTATATTTTTTCCTTTTTTTTTTCAAAAATTAATAATCACTTTAGTGGCGGTGGTTCCACGGCACTCAGGCAGCGTCGAAGTTATGAAGAAGGAGAATCCATCTACTCTTTACTTCTACCCATTATATTTCTTCTTCTCTATTATTCAATTTTTTTCAAAATTAAAGCACAAAGTGAAGAATCCGTCTACCTGGACTCAGGCGGCGCGAGTCTATTTCCGACAGAGGGGAGCAACGAAGTGAAGAAACCCGGAAAGAGAAATGAAGAAACCCAATTCTTATTTTTTTTTAAGAAAGTAAGAAAAAAAAAACCCAACTTCAGTTTGCGAAGTGAAATGAAGAAACCCAGGAAGAGATATGTTCTTCACTATTTTTTAATTGAGCACAACTTTTAAGAATATTTGGGTTGAGTAATTGTAGTTTAAGTTAGAAGGGTAAAATAGGAAAAGTAGAAATGTAATGATGTTCATTTTAGGAAAGTGGACAGAATTTTGGGACGGATTAAAAAGGAAAGTAAGACAGGTAAAATGGGACGGAGGGAGTATCATATATCAAGTTGATGGCAAAATTATTGAAGAAGTGGTGCAAGTGGTGGCAAGTGGAAGACAAATTAGATAAGGTGATAGCAGATCAAGGAAGAGATATTATATTTTATACTGAAATTATTTCGGAGAAATTACATTTGACACCCCAAATTTCATGTTATTTACAAGATTGAACCTAAACTTCACCTATAAATACCCTACCCATGTATCATTCTCATCATCCCAAAATCACTCACATCTCTCCTTTAGTAGTTGTTCTTTCCCTCCTTGGCAAGAGAGAAATTCTCCCTTATTTCCTCTTTGCTACATAAAAGGAAAAGTTGTAACAATTTTTTTTGTAGTGAAACACCTTTAGTCTTGCACGTGATTTTTACCCTATTGGAATTTTCCACGTAAAATCTTTATCTCTTACAATTAGTTTCTATTATTCTCTCATATTATCGATTGCTATTTTGTTCATATAGTGTAAGAAAGAAACAATTGTGGTAAAGTGACCTTACATGTCTAGAAAAATCTTTAGATGAAACCTGGTATTTAAGTAGTCCGTCTATGACTCACCTCTCTCTTCTAAGAGTTCTTTTCCTAGTGTATTGTTCATAAAACCATTATTCTTCTATGTGTACGATACTGTTCAAATATATTATATGATATTTGCTTATTTTACGGTTGTGTTTGCCTTGCGAGTCGCGACACACTACCCCGTAGTCTCCAGGGTCTCACTGCTACTTTCCTCAATCGACTGAGGGTCACTCTCCGCTTGCCGTTCTTCCATCTTTTCTTTCCCTTTTGATCGTCGTATTGCTTCCTCGTGACAATGACGAGGATTATATCAGGTTGATCGAGGGACATTGGTAGCGGTGTTCTCAGAGCCTAAGCGTTCAAAAACCGACGGGCAATTGCGCGGTCCTAGTCGGTTAGCTAGAGACAGTGATGGGTCTGGTCGGTCATTAACTTTTCTTTGATGTAGCGAACTGGTTTTTCGAACACTATGTCGAGGTCAATCACAGTCGGTTGATCGTCCTCATGCTAGAGCAGTAGGGTTCGCACGATCGGGGACTACCTCTGCTATAGAATTATGCTCTAACGCCTCAACCAGACGACCCAATGCTTTTGCCACAGTCACTCTGCCCTTTCTTCTTTATGTGCTAATGGTTGAGAAACTGGTGCACGAGTAGCGATGCCACAATCAGTTGGCAGGCTAACACAACCCGTAAAATCAGCAAATATCGTATGAACTATTTTAACAGTATTGTGCGGATAGAACAACAATGGTTTTGTGAACAATACAGTAGGAAAAGAACTCTTAGAAGAGAGATGCTAGGTGAGTCACAAACGGACTACTTAAATACCAGGTCTCATCTAAAGATTTTCCTAAACATGTAATGTCACTTTACCACGATTGATTCTTTCCTACACGATATGAACAAAATAGCAATCGATAATATGAGAGAATAATAGAAAGTAATTGTAAGAGATAAAGATTTTACGTGGAAAACCTCAATAGGGTAAAAACCACGTGCAAGGCTAAAGGTGTTTCACTCATGGTTGCAGTAGGCGTTATGCGCTAGTCGGGCGGTAGACTAGTGCCTAGCGCCTAAGCGGTCTATGCGGTTCTAGGCAGCGATCTATAAAAACAAAAAATTAATTCATGTATGTGGGTGTATGTTATATATTATATTATATATATTATATATATATATCTCTTACTTCTCTTACTTATATAAATAAATAAATTTAAATATATATAAATATCATAATAAAATTAACTAGGCCGACTCGCTCGAGTTAACTCGACTAACTCTGCAAAGTTGGGCGAGTTAACTTGGCCAAATTCGGCCTAGTCGGCCGCCAACTAAGCCCAGTCGGTCGAGTTAGGCGCTAGGCGGCCGGCCACCTAGGCGGACGCCTAGGGAGCAATTCGCCTCGGTATAGGAGCGTCTAGCGCTTAGGCGGGTGCCTAGGCGGTGATTTTTGCAACAGTGGTTTCACTATAAAGAAATTGTTACAACTTTTCATTCTATGTAGCAAAGAGAAAATGATTGAGAATTTCTCTCTTGCTAAGGAGGGAAAGAGCAACTACTAAAGGAGAGATGTGAGTGATTTTGGGATGATGAGAATGATACATGGGTAGGGTATTTATAGGTCGAGTTTAGGGTTCAATCTTTTAAATAACATGAAATTTGGGGTGTTAAATGTAATTTTTCTGGAATAATTTCAGTATAAAATATAATATATCTTCCTTGGTTAGCCATCACCTTATCTATTTTGTCTTCCACTTTTTCTTGTAAACAAATATTAAATCAGTTATTTTAATTAAATAAATTTATTAATTTTCAAGTTATAATTTTTTGGAATAAGGGTCAAATAGGCCATTGAACTACACACCAAAATGCAATTAGGCCATTGAACTAAACAAATGCAATTGGATCCCTGAACAACGCAAAATAATGCAATTGAACCAAATGTGACTTGTTTACTTGTTAGTTTGTTGATGTGGAGGTTATCAATATTAAAAAATAATTATTTTATTTTATTTTAATGATTTTAAATAACGAAATAAATTTAAAAAAAAAAAAAAAAAAGCAGACATCCTTCTCTAGGCTGACGGAGACGAAGACCTCTTCGTCTCCGGCAGCCTGGAGACGAAGAGGTCCTTCATCTCCGGCATGGAGACGAAGAGGTCCTTCATTCCGGCATGGAGACGAAAGGGATCTCCTCATCTCCATGCCGGAGAAGAAGGGGCTTCTTCGTCTCTGGCCTGGAGACGAAGGAGACTCCATGCCGGAGATGAAGAGGCCCCTTCATCTGCAGCATGGAGATGAAGAGACTCCTTCGTCTCCTTGCCGGAGACTAAGAGCTCTTTGTCCCTTGCCGAAGAAGAAGAACCCGTCCCCGGGCGGCGACGAATCGGAAAGTGTTTTTTTTTAATTATTTAAATAAAATAATTATTTTTAATATGATAACCTCCAAGTCAACAAAATAACAGGTAAACAGGTCACTTTTGGTTCAATTGCATTATTTTGCATTGTCCAGGGACCCAATTGTATTTTTTTCATAGTTCAATGGCCTAATTGCATTTTTGTGTGTAGTTTAGTGGCCTATTTGACCCTTATTCCTAATTTTTTAATACAAGACTGAACTATCCGGTGGATAAAACAGATATTCGCCGGATTAATTCGGCCATATATCCGACGATTTTGAGTAAAAAAAAAAAACTAATAAAACCTCCCATATTCAAACCAAACCCCGCTCAGGATGACCATGCATGAACCCGAACCCGTCTGTTGCTCAAACTAAGGCTATGTCTGGCAAACCTAGCTGAAAAGGTAGCTGAAAGCTAAAAAGTAGCTGAAAACTGAAAAGCTATAAGCTCGAAGCTGAAATCTAAAGAGCTGTTAAGCTAGCTGTTATGCTTAAAAGTATTTGGTAAAATTAGTTTTTTTGATAAGCTGATAAATTTAAAAAGACTAAAAAGGACATCTTCATACAATTTAAATAGTTTTAAATTTAAATAGGTTTGTTTATATATTAAAATATAAAATAGTGAAATCAATATATTTTAATAAAATATAAAGTAAGAAAACATATAATGTAAAACAAAATGTTTATAATTCATAAGATTAGTTCATACAAAAATCAATGTTCAAACGCAAATGTCAAATTGAAATTACAACCAAACATATTGAAGAGAAAAAACCAAAAAGATTTAGCCAAAAAAGTTTTAATTGGGAAGGGTAAAGGATGTCATTTCTTTAAAATAATAAGGTTAAAATGGAAAAAAAGTTAGGAAGTTACTAGCTTATTTTGAAACGCGGTAGCGTTCAAAAATAATATCTTATTTTAAGCTACTAGCTTATTTTAAGAACATTACCGAACAGAGATTATAGCTTATTAGTAACTTAAAATAAACTATAAGCTCCTAAATAAGTCCTGCCAAATAGAGCCTAAACCAACTCATGACTCTAATCATTGAAATTCAACTAGAGTGAGAATCTAGTAGGAGAAATACAACCATAGGGTCTAATTATTTTTATTTCACTATAACTATTGTAGCCACTTTAATCTTACCATTCTTTCACAAGAGAAAGGAAAATCAATGACACATAAAATTTGAGGAATAAAAACAAAAGAAATTAAAGCAAACAACTCGGGATGAGTTGTTATGGAATTTTCGGCAATGCTACGCAACATTGGTGTTGTATTTATATACAAAAAAAATTAATAATACTTTTTATTTTAAAAAAAATAATCTGCAAAACAAAAAAATATATAATTATAGTCAACTACTATACACATCTATTATTATTCTAAATGGATGATCATAAGATCGAATCCGATGGTGGGGACATTGATTATTTGGACTGAAAATGTATAAAACAAATACTACCTTAAAAATAATAATAAGTATTTTAAAAAATATAATTTTGACCATAATCTCACTTAAAAAATAAAATAAAAAAGAAAAATTACATTTTTCATCCCTTTTTATTGAGTTCTACTTGACTCTAAGAGTCAAGAGATGACTCCACTTAGGCTCGAACCCACTCCTTTCCACATGGGAGTGTACACTGGATGCTGCTTGACCACAAGGTCTTTGACACATTTTTCATCCTTAAGTTATAGGATAATTGTAAAATCCGTCTCTAAGTGTTGATCTTACTTACTTTTTGACTTTTCGCCCCTAAGTAATTATTCGTGTTGCATTTTTCGTTATTTTATTAACTTCTCGTGTGCTCACTTTTCGTCCTTAAGCTAACTTCTTGAGTTCTCATGCTCACTTTTCGTCTCTAATATTTTGTTAGTAAATGAACAAAAAATACATCACCAATAATCATTTAGAGACGAAAAAAGAGCCGGACCAACACTTACAGATAAGTTCAACAATTATCCTATAACTTAGACCCAAAAAATACACTTTTTTTCCTTAAAAAAGCAATTATTACATCGTTATAGTTGAAACTCCCTATGTTACTAAATTTAACACAAAACACAGAGGCATGGCTTGCCCACATGTCGGATCTTGAAAAGGAAACGGTCGGGCAGTGTAAGCTTTGCACAGCCACAAACGCAAAACCTTTAAACAGCCTTCCTGGATTTCTTCCCTTTCACCATTAACATACGCACAAGATATATACATATACATACGTATATCTTATACACATTCATGGATGTAGTGCTACATTTATTGCCCAACTTCATATGATCTCTTTTTCCAAACTTGTAAGTCCTCTATCGGCGATTCTTTTGCAAATCTGAATCCTCCCCTCGTTTCTCTCTGCCCTTTTTGTTCGTTCATCTTTCCACCATCTCTGTTTTTGCAGGAAAAAGGCGTGTATGTATCTGATCACCTCTTCTTGTTGACCAATTCTTGTGGAACTGCATGCCACACTTGTTTTTTTGGTATTAATTTGGATTTGATCTGAGAAAAAAGGTACTCTCTCATGATTGGATTTCTGGGTAATTCTGCTTATTTTCAGCTGATATGGGAGTGGGTGGTTTAAGATTTTGAGTATTTCATATATGATTTGCATTAGGGGTAGAAAAGTTTCTCCTTTGATTGAAGAAACTTAAAGAGATCACTGGTTTGATAGATCTGATCTTGATGCTCTCCCCTGCTTTTGGTTTTCTTTAATTTTGTTATAGTTTAGGAAGAACAAAAAGAGGGGAAAGAGGAAGTGAGTGGGTTTTTATATTCTTGTTATATATATTATATTATTCATATTGTACTTTTGTAGGTCTGGTATTAAAAGTTAGTTGCCTTTTGAGGCTGAAACAAATTTGGGGGATTGGATTAGTGTGCTGTTTCCTAGTTGAAGTTTATTGGATTTTGGCAGTGGATGCAAGGGTGATTTGATTGGATTGAGTGGTGGATTGGGGAAAGTGGTCTGAAGAGCTCAGAAAGGGTATTATCAAGAGGGTTGTGACGGAGCCAAATACGGAAAATAGGGGGTGTGATTGTTTAGCTGTTCTGGAGTGTTTATCGAATATTTTGAGGGCCCTCCGGATGGGGTCCTGCTTGTCTTCTGAAAGCAGGAGCCCGCATCCATGCTCTCCCATGTCTGCTATTGGGATTCAGAAGAAGAAGAGCTTCAAGAGGAAGGCAGTGTCTCGGAATTCTTCTTTTGATAGCCGGAGGGAGGAGCATTTGCACCGGATTCCAGGGCGTAGGTTCTTGAATGGCTCCAGTGAGGTGGCTACCCTCTTTAGTCAGCAGGGGAAGAAAGGAACAAATCAAGACGCGATGATTGTTTGGGAGGTGTGTACTCGTATTTGCATCTCCATTAGGCACATAATTATACTGTTGCATCACTAATCATCTTTTAGGCTAATTAAATAGACTATGTTCGAATCCCAGCCAAGTTGGCTAAGGATACAAACTTGTAACTACAAGGTCACGAGTTTGAATCCCAGACTCCTTAGTTTGAGCCGGTCAGCTATGGGCAACCTAAGCTGGTTTACCTCCTTGTATTCCTTTGCCAGCTAGGGTCACAATGCAGGGTATACCCAGTGCACACTCTTGGGTAGTGGCTGCAGGTTTCCCTCGTCACCCCAAATAGACTATGTTTCATAAGCATCAAAGTATCATAGGTAGAGCACTGCAACTGAAAGAACTACAAGGATTCACTGAAGTAGTATTCTTTAGATAATAGACATTGGTGCTTTGCTGACATGACTAAGCATACAACTACTCACTCTATTCTCCATTGAAAGTCTTAGCTATTATGCAAGTTTCCTCCTTGCTCTATTCTCCAGTGCCTAGGGCCTTCCGCTTTTTATTCTGTATATAATTTTCCCATTTTCTGGCTTTTGCGTGTTCTTTTAAGATGATTTCTTTTCCTGTGAGAAGGAATGGTTAAATGATCCTTGTATTATTAAAATTTTCAGAATTTTGGGTCAAGATCAGACACTATCTTTTGTGGTGTTTTTGATGGCCATGGTCCTCATGGTCACATGGTTGCAAAGCGAGTGAGAGACTCTCTACCCTTGAAATTAAGCGCACACTGGGAAGTTAATACTGAAAGCCAGGACGTCCTTAGAGAGATTAACCTGAATTCTGTGGATAGCTTAAATTCTCTGGACGTTTCGGTAATAACTGCAGATGAGGAGCCAAGGGCCTCTACTTACGTTGAAGAAGTTCAAAAGCACCCCGATGGCTTTCCGTCATTAAAGGAATCATTCTTAAACGCTTTTAGGGTCGTGGATAGGGAACTGAAATCCGTTACAAATATAGATTGCTTCTGTAGTGGGACTACTGCAGTAACTCTCGTGAAACAGGTAATTGTGGCAGCTTTGGTCAAAAGTTGCGTTCTATCTTATTATGTAGTATGACACCATTACAAATGTTAACTTTTCAGGGTCGGGTTCTTGTAATTGGGAATGTTGGAGACTCTAGAGCTGTACTGGGTACAAGAAATATAAACAATTATATTACTGCTGTACAGTTGACTGTGGATCTTAAGCCTAATCTTCCAGGTGAATTTGCTTCTGTTTCTTGCTGTCTTTGTTTTGAACTGATCTCCTAAGTTTGAATTGCACCATTTCTTGGGCATGCCACTATCCTTGAGCAATATTGAGCTCTATATTTTTTAAAAAATAATATTTTTCTAATTTTGTAATCTAGGAACTTTGAAAGCTTGACTAGTAATTTAGATCGACCTATCCCCTATCCTGCTTTTGTTGCATATTACTTTCCGGTTGATGCAAATAATTCAAAAAATTTTAAATCTCAATCTCTTTTTATTTATTTATTTTTAATTATTGATTTGTAATATGGGGTATGTATGCTCTGTATAGGTCTTATACCAACAAAATAAAAATTGTGCCCTGCATATTTTGCTTGTCAATCTTCCTGAAATTTCTGTTTTTGCTATGAGTATTTCAACCAAATCTGTATTATTTATTTATTTACAGGCTCAGTATATTACTTGCCAAAAAAGAATTGTGCTCTGTATGTTTAGCAAGCCGTGCAATCCTATTTTTAAAATGTACTTTATAAGTATTTCAAGCAATTCTGTTTTTTTGTTTATTCATTTATGTATTTTTATTTGGTTAAGTGTTGTGTTTTTTCTGACCCTTTCTCGACATTGATATCGCCTGAATATTGCTGTGTAATTGGCAATTAAAGTAGCACTTGGGTTTGTGTAACAACTAACAACTCACAACATAAAATTATAAACCTTATTTGACAGAGGAAGCGGAGAGGATTCGCAAATGTAAGGGGCGTGTATTTGCTCTCCGTGATGAACCTGAAGTAGCAAGAGTGTGGCTTCCAAATACCGACTCTCCTGGCCTTGCCATGGCACGTGCTTTAGGAGATTTTTGTCTCAAGGATTTTGGTCTCATCTCTGAGCCAGAAATTTCGTATAGATCTTTATCGGACAAAGATGAATTTATTGTCTTGGCAACGGATGGGGTATATAACTTGGTTTTGTTCTTGTAGCACCTCCTTTCTTGAAGATTTTATTCTAGGGAAAATTGTACTTTTCGTCCTTAAGTTATAGGGTAATTGTAAGATTTGTCCCTATTTGTTGGTTGTGCTCACTTCTCGTCCCTAAGCCTATAACTAACCTTGCAAATTTCGTCATTTTTCTAACAAAACATTAGGAATGAAATTTGCAACGTTAGTTATAGCTTAGGGACGAGAAGTGACCACAACCTGTTATAAAAAGGACGAAATTTACAACGTCAGTTATAACTTAGGGGACAGAAGTGAGCACGACCAACAAGGACAAATCCTACAATTACCCTTTAACTTAGGGACGAAAAGTGCAACTTTCCCTTTATTTTATCACTTCGGGTTTCTAAATTGTTACTTTTATTCTTATTATTTTGCATTTTCTTCATGTCCACCCATCATGAATCAATAAATTTTGCAGATTTGGGATGTTCTCTCTAATCAAGAGGTAGTAAAGGTAGTGGCTTCATCAACGCGTTCATCTGCAGCTAAGGTGTTGGTTGAAACCGCTGTTCGAGGCTGGAAGACCAAATACCCGAATTCCAAAGTAGATGATTGTGCGGTTGTCTGCCTCTTTCTCAATTCAAAGTCAAATGATATGTCTTCGGCCACCAGTGCCAAATACAAGGACAGGGCTGTTGCAACGGAACAGGAGGCTGACCGACATGAAGAGGAGGAACTATCGGACGAGAGTCGAGAGGAAGTGTTAGAGCAAGAGGACTTGAATGAGGAAGTCGGGAAAGAATGGTCTGCTCTTGAAGGGGTGACTCGGGTGAACACCCTGGTGAGGTTGCCAAGGTTTGTGCCGGAAAAGGAGGATAAGAAAGCTATTGGAGGGACAAAGACGAAGAAGCAATAAAAAAAAAAAAAAGACTCGCTCCTACCTTGAGGTCTGATCATTATATTCCTAAAACCAATTTCACTTTCCTTTAATTTTCATCTTATCTCTACTCTACAATGGGGGAAATGACTTGTAAAGCCATTGATGTTCATTCTGCACTGGAGAGGTGGACCGGGCTATATTAGTGTGTCTGGGAATCATTGTTTTTCTCCCTCAAGCTAGTGTGGGTAGAATCCGAGTTTTGCTATATCCAACTGGCCATCTTGCCCGTTGAAGTTGTGTTATTCGGTCAACAATGTTGTAGTGTGCCGATAATATTTTGTGGCTAGGCTAGGCTAGGCTACTATTGTTTTGAAGTGATTTCATGTTCTCCCCTTTCCCTATCCCTCAAGAACTTCACAATATATTCATTTCATTTGTGGTTATGGAGTTATCTTGCTTTCATTTCTAAGAGCTGGCTTCTAAAGATATTATGTGAAACTGAGACCAAATGGATGGACCATATTTAGGATTTGTGACAATGAGGCTTCTGGAATCTTTGTTGTCCCAGGTGGTTGGGGGGTATTGTTTCAACTTTAGTTAACTTTTGGTTGGTGCACAACACACTTTCCTGTGATCCCTGTGGGGGTAGTGCTTTGTCTTTCACCTTTTTGAGATTGCTGAAAGAAATTGCTGAGATTCTATTCTATGGTTCCACATAGAGGCAAATTATACTAGGGAAATTGTAGACCCTGGTCCAAAAATAACCTTCAGATTCTATATCTGTAGTTACATTCTGTACGTGTACCTATTATATTATGTGTCAACAATTATCAAATTATTTGTTTATATGTACATAAACTATTAACTATAGGTACATAATATGTTAACTGAATGTACAGAATTTTTGTATCATCATAATATGAACCCTGGTCCCTGGTATAACAATTGCCACATAGCAATCATTATTGCATGGACCATGGTCCACACAGGTGTGTTGACCATAAATAAAAAATATATTTTTAATATACTAAAAGTACATTATTTTTGTACATAAATTACATTATTTTAGAGTACATTATTTTTGTACTGAAGGTACATTATTTGATATATATTATCAAATAATGTACCTTCAGTACAAAAATAATGTACTTTTTATTTTTGGTCCACACAACTGTGTGGACCATGGTTCATGCAATAATTTGCCGCCACCATAGATGCCCAGGCTGTGACCATTATGTTTGAGAGATTCCCTACAAGACTTTTATAGTACTCCCTCTGTCTCATTTTATGTGTCTTACTTTCCTTTTAAGTTTGTCCCAAAATGTTGTCTTCTTTCTAAAATTGAACATCACCATCATTCTACTTTTCACACTTTACCCTTATGGCTTTTCATTTCTTTATTGCTTTTATTTCCAAAAGTGAAAAAGTTAGGAGCATAATTGGAAAGCACATCACATTTACTTTAATTTCTTAAAAAGCGTGCAAAAAGCAAATGAGACATCCATTTCGGGACGGAGAGAGTAGTATCTAACAGTGAACCATTTCTTCATAAGCCCAAATCAATTTATCTTTTCTCTTAAACTTTGACAGGGGAATGTTCAAAATCAATTCAACATCACTCTGTTCAAATATACAACAAAGTATCTTTTCATCCCAGCTTGACTCTTGTGTCTTCATCAAAGAGAATACTTTAGCATTTTGGAGATGAGGTTATGGCACAGTCATGACTCATGACATAAGGATTGCTGTGATTTGGAAGCCAAGCATTGCCCCAAATGTTAATGCAAATGCCATCCCCAACTCTCCATCTTGTCACTCTCCTAATAATTTCTTGTGTGTTCATCAAACTGCTCTAGATGGAAGATGGATTGCCCCCTTTAGAAGCTTCTGGAAAAGAGGTTTTTGGAAAATACATAGCCTTTGTTGGTGCAAATTATACTTATTGATCCCAACATGTAATCACTAGACGCATTGAGTTCTAGTCCCCTCATAAGAAAAGCGATATTTATATGCCTAGTATGTGCCCCCCTCCCTTTTTTATAGGGGATGCCATTACATGTTGGATAACAAGTGATGCTGAGCATCCCTATCAATTGCAGATATTTCGCGGTTCTTTAGGAATTTTTGTAAGTGTGATTAGGAAAGAGAAAATGGGAGGGGATAGAAAATAAATAAATAAATATGATTAAAAAAAAAGTGTCAGGCACGTCTGACGCGCCCGCATGGGCGGTTACGCGCACAGCAGCCAATGATAATCAATATTTGCCTGCCAAGTTACTATAGTATGAACCCCAATATAGTAGATGATCCCTAAATTCTCTCTTTCCTCTTCTCTTTTCTTCCATGTGGCAAAATTATGATCCTTTGAAAGATCCATTGATAATGTTACTCTTACAACTATTAGATCATGGTTGCTCATTATCTGCTAGTCTACACATGGATGACGTGCCCGATTGTTAAGGCGAACATTCCAGTACTTTAATCAGCTTTCAAGCTATTAGTCCCTAGGGCTGTGCTATTTAACTCGGCAATCTCCCCATCAAGCTAAGCGAATGTATATGTCATCAAAATAGGCCGAAGCCCGCGGGCCGGCACGCACCCGCCCTGCGGTGGGGCGGGTTAGGGTCATGAAAAAATAGGCCCGCGAAAATGCGGGCCTAATGGGATAGGCCGAAATTGACCCGCAACCCACGCGGGTTAGCCCTCGCGGGTCGCGGGTTGGCCCGCGGGCCACGTACTCATTAATAAATAAATAAATATATATGTATATATAAATATATATATATGTATATATATATATATGTATATATATATTAATTAGATATGTCAAATAACAAATAGGAAAACACAAGTATTAGTATTGTAGGGTAATAGTATATATATATATATATATATATATATGTGTGTGTGTGTGTGTGTGTGTGTGTGTCATCTTTATAAAAAAAAAATTTACTTAATTTAAATAAAGGTAAAAAGAAAAAAAAAAGCCCGCTGGCCAGCCCGCGGGGCCCGTCAACCCGCGCAGGGCGGGCTAGGGTTGCATGAATCCTAGCCCGCGGACCTAACTGGCCGGCCCGCAAAAGCCCGTCAAAAACTTGGCCCGCAGTGGCGCGGGCCTAATGGGACGGGCCGGCCCGCTTTGACATTCCAGTACCCTGGATGCCGACCTGTTTTCCTCCGACATTAGTCCCTCATTTCTTTAGGAGCAACTAGTTGGTCCTTGAAGAAATAAATTCAATGTTAATTGCTCCTATATTAACAGCCCTTTCCATCACGCCCATCTCTTTTTAGTAAGTTTTTTTTCTCTTTACATGTTTCGACAATCAACGTGCCCTCTACATCGTGCTCATCTCTTTTCATTTAATTAACTTTTCGGTTACAGTCTCTCTTATTTTTTATTATATTTTATCCCATATTTTTGTATATTTGGTGCATATTATGGTGTGTTTAATTGAGAATTTGGACTAACTAATGTGTCTTTGTGTGTAGTTTCACCCAATTACGCAATAAAGGGAAGATGAAGCATTTTGGAGCAAAGTTGATCAATTTAGGAGCCGAAAAGTGCATGGGAAGGAAGTAGAAGGTTATTCAGAAGCAACCTGGGAAGAAAGTGCACGAAATAGAGCAAAGCAAGGATGTGGCGTGGCTTTAGCAGCAATCACATACGTCGTTACGCTGGTGAGAAGGGCTTGCACCGGTCACGGGCATCATCATGTCTGTGACGTGATTGTCTTGTCTCCACAAATGGGTTTCGTCACGCCCGTGTCGATGTCCGTGCATTGGTCCATGATGAGCGATTAAACCTATTATTTTCATATCTGAAATAGAGAGTCCAAGAGGAGGGTGAACAATAGCATAGGGAGTAGAGTGTAGAGTGAGGTTTCGAACCCTAGACTAAGAATACACTTTTTCTTTCGTCCAAAATGGAAATGGTAGATTGCTGTGTTTTCAAGATTCAATCTCAAAAGGAGTTTTAGATTCCTTCTATCTTAAAGATAAGTTGTTTATTGCTTTACTCTTTATTGCTTCAAATATAATGTCTTACTTTAATATCTTTGCTTTATTTATTGAAATCATGAGTGAGTAGTCCTATATATTTAGGATATGCATTGAGGTTGATATGAGATTCTAATGTCTATTTGATATCTATTGTATACAAGAGGTAAAACCCAATCTACAATTCCAATGTTGTGGGAGATTTTGTGTACTCTTGTGTTAAGGTGTGGTGCACAACATTCTTAGCACTTATTTTGTAGGGAATCCAATCCCAACCCCTTTTTGTTCCTTTATGAAAGTAGTAAATTTTAGGGATTTAGATTGCTTGGACTTTATGGAGGGAATTGATGCATCACGATAGTGGGGATATTCTTGCCTTTCAATTCTGACTCGCATTGATCATGACAGTGGCGTGTAATACCCTGAATTGGTGATTGGTGATCTTGGAATCCAAATTTTGTTTGTCTCCCCTTAATCATTAGGCATGCCATTAGAATATTTTGAATATTTTTTTGTTATTTTGAACTTTTTTTGTTTTAAGTTTGCCTATTTTCTTGATTCCAATTATTGCTTAGCTTTCGCCAATTTCTCTATCTTTGTGCTTAAATTGCTCTTTCAAGATCATGTCATAGACGCTATCCTAGAGAAGATAAAACAAAATTCTTTGTTACCTTGGATAACCACTCCTTTAGCAGTGCTCGCAATATCTTGGAGTTGATTTCTAGTTGAGTATAATACTTCTACAAAATAGAGAACTCGCCCATTATATTAGTAAAACGGCTTTCCATTTGGTTAATGGATTCATCCAGAAGCATCTCAAAGGAATCAAATTTCTTGACAACAATATTTAACTTGTTCTCCCTTATTTGTTCATTTCCTATTGAGAGCTCTATCAACTTGCCCTAAAGTTGCTTAGCCATTGTCATGTGTCCATTGACTTTGCCAAAGATTACTTTGTCTAAAGTCTTCATAATCTCGTTCTTGGCGTCGTTATCAAATTTGGCTAGGGTATGGTTTTCCTTGTCCATTCTTCATAGAGTTTTGGCACCCTAACTCGTCTTGGTGGAAGGGATGGACTTCTTGTGGTTCCTCTTCATCCTCCAAATGTTATCTTGACGTACTAGCACATGCGATGGGTAGAGCCGTGTTTATCTTCTCTGTTGGGTGTGGATCGAGTTCAGCCTTGGCTCGATTCAAGACATAGCATTGTCATTTATCATGAAGGGATGTGATTAAATGGTTAATGTACACCTGTTTATCACCAATTGATTTTAAGAATAATATGACAACCAATAACTAAAGAACTTTGAAGTTAAAAGTGCTTGACTTACAGGAAAAACTTACAAGATCTATAACCAAATAAGTTGATCTTTTCAAATAAGCGTTCCTTTACCACTTGTTTCTTCCCGGGCAAGTAAAAGTTTGTTCAAACAACTGTCCTAATATCACTTATTTGTCCCGAACAAGTAAAAGTCTGGGGGAGGGAGATGTTTTAATAGACTTTTAAGTAAATTAAACTTTTTAAAAATGTGAGTATTTTCGCAACAAATGTCTTTAACTTGTCGTGTTTTGTTTTTTTTTTTTTTTTTTTTTTTTTTTTAGCTTGGTTTGTTTTGAATGCTTAATTGTAGTGTGTGAAGTATGAATGATTAGCAAGATCTTTTTATAAAAAAAACAAAAAACAAAAAAAATAAATAGAGAGACTTATAGTGGTTCGAAAAAAAAACTTCTTTTCTCCTTACGTGACTCACCATGACGTCAACAAAGTCCTGTTGTGTAGAATTCCTTTGTTGTATGATACTTAGATGATTTTGTTAGAACAAAATCGAACCATTTACAAACAAAATTTACAACAAATTGAGAGGTACTGCCTAAGACTACATCTTAATTTACACTTTGCTTCATCAAATTACATTTTTTTTCTAATAGGTAACCATCCAAAAGCTACCACATTGCCCAAATTCAGTTGCCATAAATCATAGGGTAAAGAGTAAAGACCCTTACCCTATATGCATAAACTCCATGTTTTTCTCCAAAAACACTCATTGCAACTTATCATCCAATTGTCTCCTAGGTATGATTCTAACAACTCTTTTATACCTTTAAATCCTCGAACACTTTCTTCGTACAAACAGGTTGGTATCCATATGGGACAAACAACACAGGTTGAAACAACATTGGTCAAAAATAAGCACAAGAGGGAAGGGAGAACAAAACTCTTACTGCACCTCAATATATAATATAATTTTATTTTATTTCCAACATGACATCATAGGACTTCTTGTTAGTGTGGTCTGTGACATCTCATCAGTTCATCAAACTGCACAAGTATATTAACAGGCCCATTGTATACACATTTCTAGTGTTCCTCCAACTGAAATTACTAACTGAAATATCATGGGCTCCCACGGCATATGCGTTCCCCGAGGCTTCATCCTTCACTTTGATGCTTGAAGAGCCTGGCAGTGACACACAAAAATCTCGATGAGAAAGAACAGAAGCGACAGAAAAAAATGGGCGTGTTAAAACAAAGATCGATTCTCACAGTTATATTCAGTCATGCTGATAGACTGCTTTTCAAGATCATACACAATCAGTTTGCCAGATAGAACAAGATCTGCAATCGACGAAGACAAA
>CM008339.1:34454063-34467306 GCA_002525835.2 Ipomoea batatas
TGTTCTGCTGATTTTTGCAATAGGTTTTACAAAGTTTTTAACTTTGAGTAATTTATTAGAATGGAAACTGGAAAAATGCAACTCTTACTTGAAAATTGTAGTTAAGTTGTATGCAATCACTGTATTTCTGATGTATTAGGGGAATTTTTCTGCTTGGAATTAATCAGAAATGAGATGACTATTATGGAATCAATCATACATTACACTTTGGGAGACCTTTGAACAGTTTTGCTTTCTAGAAAGTGAAACTTGGTTCTCTCTTTTATGTCCCATCCTGAATGTGTCTTATCAGGATGTTTAGGGGTTTAAGCTTCTCAAGCTATCATGGATTTGCAAAACCTTCTTGATTTACTGGTGAAAGTATAAAACTTTGATTCAATGGTTGTTGTGCTGGTATACTTTGGCATTCCCATGCTCTCTGTAACTTGTTACATATGACCATTCTATTATGATGTCCTTTAAAGTTCGTATTTTTACTTCCAACGGGACATGTGAGACAAGTTTTGATGTCTGAAAATTCTATGTAACACAGTTTCCACCTGTGTTTAGTTTTGGAGGTTTATCAAGAAATAAGAGCATAGGTAGGACTTAGGAGGGAGATTTTAACATGATTATATCAAGTGTGTCTTTAGGCTTTTGGTGAATGATGGGTTCTGAATTGGATGATTTATTACCTTATTGTATCATTTGATTTGATTACCTAATGCAACAATGTTTAGATATCTAGACTTAAGAATGCCTGAGTTAACCATAAGGTAGAGCTCCTGGCGGGATTAGTTTTTTTTTTTTTTTTTTTTTTAAGAGATCTCAGGAAATACAACTTTTTGCTAGACATTATGATAGCAGCAAATTTGCCGTTAGAAGGGTGGCGGTAGGTTGGATCCATTTTCTGCTTTGTAGATTATTACAATAGCTATAACTTTGGACGTTTCTTATTTTCTGTAAATATATGTGTATCCTTACTTTTGCGCATTAAAAGAGAAGCCATAGCATTACCATAGCAATAACTTTGCAGTTAGAAGGATGACAGTAGGTTGAATTCATTTTCTGCTTTGTAGATCATTACCATAGCAATAACTTTTGAGGTTTTTCATTTTCTGTAAATAAATTTGTATTATTACTTTTGCTCATTAAAAAGAAAAACAACCCTCTTCTTCCAGCAGCTGTTTGATACGTTCATTGTTGATTCTTGCAGTGGCTGTTTGTGAAAAAGGATGACAATCAATTGGGTCCATTTTCTGCTTGGAATATAACAGGGACATATAGAGGTATGCACTCTTTCTTGCTATAAATACAATGGTGTATGTAGATTGTAGATTTCATTCTGCAGTTTAATTGGAAGCATGTTCTTCATTCTTTCTCCTTTTCTCATCCTGAAAATTATAATGACTAATGATAATACCTAATTCAGTATTTTGAGTTCATATATTTACTGCATTATCTTGTTCACTGGTGAGTGGAATATCAGGAGAAAAAGAAAATGTTAAATTTGTCTTGCATAACCAATTTATCTCCTGCTATTATGTTTAATTTGACTATGTCCTTCTGGCCAATTTTATACAGGGTCCTGGAGATTCCTAGATTCGGCAAATATGACTACTAGATTTCCTGACTTTAGGAAATCCAATGGCAATTCTGTCCTTGAATTGATAAGTACACCAACAAAAATAACCGGTGTACATTACATTCAGGTAATATGATCTTTATACCCATCTTATGGTGGTAACAGGGCATGAATATCAGAGTATTTGCTATTCTGAAGGAACTATATATCTGATTTTTATTTCTTTTTGTCTCTTACCAACCTTGAAAAGTAATTAGATCATTTCAATGCTATTCACTGTTTCCACTTTGATTGTACATTTTGGTTTAAATTTATAGTTTACCAAATTAAAATTTGCGTTCTATGTTGCCTCTCTGGTAATTCTTAGTGGAGTTTAACTGGCCTCATTGCCTATGAACCAAGTAATATGGTTGACCAATGATATCATGTTGAATTTGTTTGTGCATTAGTCTATGATTACGTCAACTTTCACATATACTTGATAATGTGCTCAAGTCTTTTAGCTTTCAGTGCTTTTACATTGATGAGTATCAGAGCTCTTAAAAGTCACCACATGATGTATGAGAACAAACCATTGCTATTTTTATCAGTGTTCATAAGTACTTGTAGTGTTCCACAGGAGCACCTTAATGGCTTTCTTTCTTCACTAATGATATTCTGTAATGGAATCACTGGTTTTAATACATTTACCTTAATATTGGGTAGGGGGTGATGGTTTTCCATGATGTTTTTGATAATGAACATGAAGTTGCTGGTGCTAAAATCCGTGTAGAAGGTGTATATATTTGGCCTTTCAGACAACTCCGAATGGTAGCTTACAGGTATCCTCTTCTGACTTAAATTACCTGATGCAGTGCTTCTTATAAAATTATCCCCATATCACCTAATCTATTTACTTTCGATTTGCAGTGGCAAAGAAGGGGAGTTTGGCCATGAAGATGAGTATCTGTTGTCAAATCCTTATCACTTGGTAATTGCTTGGATATCTACTTGTGCGTTTTTACAATGGTTTTGTGCAAAGTATTGTTTTAAAATGGTGGTTTTATTAATATAAAAAGCTGTTATGCTGCTTAATTTTAATTGCAAGCATAGCATTTTGTCTGTCATATCATCTCATAGAGTCATAGTCTGCTGCAATTTCAGATTGCTTAGGTACAATTTACCTTCAGTTCACCAAGATACAAATACCCAGAAAATGCAATTTCTCAAATCGAAACTCATTTGATTTCTGATACTAACTTTATTTCTTCAATCTTGTGTACAAAGCATACAATTGAAATTGACATTTATTTTTATTGGTGCTACCTGAAGATCTTTGACCTAACACTAAACTAGCTTGTGTGTGGTCTTTGAACAGCTTGGAGTTTTTTCATCCCAGGTGTTCCAGGAGTCTCCTCGAGATAAAATTTGGAAAAGGAAACACTGTAATCTAACTTCTTAATCATGCATCACTACTTTTTCATTCAACTATAGGCTTAAACTAACTTGTGTATCTGTTTTTGACAGCACCAATTTATGAAATGGAAAAACATTGTAACATTGAAATTGCAGCACAAATTTCCCGAGTCTCATCCTCCCAAAATGGTATTTCAGTTCTCAAAATGTGTATAATTTCTTTGTTAATTGTATCCATTCCAACTTGTCTATTTAAGAAACAACTTGGCATTAGTTAACCAATAGATATTTCGCTGTTTATTCATCCATTTGTTGCACTTTCTGTGCTTTTATAATCCTGATTGCATATTTACTTGAGTTCTGCAAAATAAAATGCATACTTCACTCATCAACAATAACATAGGTTCTCTCGTACTAAATATGACCATTACCTAAAATGGCTAAGCCAATATGGCATTGGTAGCAATTAGCAAAGTAAGATGTTAAGTGGAGAATGTGTATAAAAAGCCCAGACTTGAGTAAAGCCTAATGACAACTGCCCCTTCCCTAATATTACTGCCTTATTGATTGAACAGTAGAATTCTAGATGCTTAGCTTCATATACCCCTTCAGAAAGTACCATTTGCTTAGCCCACTGCAGGTGCTCTGTAGAGCCACAAGTAAGTTGTAGGACACAAGGGAAAGGCAATCTTGATTCTTGAATTCTAATGAAAAGCCTTGAATGGTTAAGGCAAGCGGTTTGAGTGAAGTGCCAGTTAGAGAATTCCGGAAGAGTAAAAAATTTCAAGTCACTAACTCAATCTCTTTTGGAAAGTTACTTTGACGAAATAGAGTATTCTTCCATATAGGGGGTTCTCACAGTAGTTATTAAGGGCTTTCATTAGCCTGAGGTTGTAACTTCCCGATAATTTATATTTTACTTTTGATTGTCTTTTTTTGCATTTTGGACCTATTTGAATGGCCTTTATGATGTTAGTATTGAATTCCATGTAGCATGAAGACATTACAAGCTACAATTGGCATTTTATGCATTCTATATTTCTATAACTGTACTAGCTTATATTTTATTGGTTTGTGAAAATGCCTCCAAGAGCATGTGACTTTATCTTGGATTACTCTATTGTGTTTTTCCTAGATGGAGATCATGATCGATATCATTTAGAAGGATTAATGGAAAGCCCTTCAGTAAATGACGATGGCGATTGCTTCTCACCCATCCTACTGAATGCTTCATCTATCAATATTGAGGTTTACTACAACAAAGCGGTGAACTACACGTTGATGGTCACCTTTGTATCCTTCACCGGTTCTAGTTTCTTAGATTATTGTTTCTTTTGACTGCATTCAGATGGATTCTTTAACTTCAGATGTTCAGGTCTCTTTCCTTCAAGTTTTATTGCTGATTCGGCAAATGGAACATAGTAACACCCAATCAGTAAGGACTATGTCTTCTCTCTGAATCATAACAATTCTTTTAGTATGCATTACTGTTGCTTCAGATATATGTTTCTTTCTGAGTTCTAATTTATTGAAACGATGGCTAATGCTTTAACATCGTTTTTCTCAGGGAGCTGCCAAAGTTTCAATTTTGATGATCGGGCAACAGGCAATTATGGATGCTTATCTATGTCTTTTGCATCTGACTGCAGGGATACTGGTTGGTAAGTTCTGATCTGTAAAATGTATTATTGTTAGTCTAAGTGGTCTAATAAGCAAGCTCTATTCATTTCTGAAGTTTCAGAGTCAATCCCAACACCCGTTAGTTGTACCCCTAAAAATACTAAAAAAATAATAACAAGCATCGCTTCAAGTGTTATCTTTACAAGTCACCCAAGAATATCTGCTATTACAGATTCTGAATTAGCAACTTTGAAAATAAATTTATGATAACAAATTCATGTCAGATAACAGCACAAATTCATGTCAGAATAAAGCTTTAAATAAAAATATGTTTTTTTCATCGAGATATCATATTGTATTTTCAGCACCATATCCAATTTTAATTCTTCTGCCATAAAGCACAGAAAACTTGAGGGAGATCTTGGATCGACAATGAAAACCAAGGAAATTCTCAACCAAAATCCTTTCTAATTCTGTTTGCAACTTTTGCTTCTTCATTAATCACTACTTAACGTTTTTATGTAAAATTTGGTGAATGTTTGCTAATGTAAGTATTCTTTATTGATTTATAGAATCCCTCTTCAATGCTTTCGCAACTGCTGCATTTTTCAAGTTTGTGGTTTTCTCAATTTTCGAGATGCGATACCTTCTTGCTATCTGGAAAGCAAGTAGACCTATGAACAGTGGAGAGGGTTGGGAAGCAATGAGACGTGAATTGTCAGTTTTGTACAGCCGTTTCTGTAAGCTCTTATTTACTAAATGCTGCTAACTGTGCACAGCATTCTTTGCGTATTGTCAGTTTCTAATAAAATATTCTAATTATTGTTATGTTTTCTTCTTTTTATCTTCAACTATTTTGCAGATGGCATACTCTTAGGTGGCATTTTGATCATGTATGAATTTCACAAGTTTCTGCGCCCTATTCTTCTCCTTCTCCACTCTTTTTGGATACCTCAAATCATAACTAATGTCATTCGTGACTCGAGAAAACCGCTGCATCCTCATTACATCTTAGGAATGACTATTACTCGGCTAGCAATTCCATTGTATATCTTTGGCTGTCCTCACAACTTCATGCGCATAGAGACAGACAACAAATGGTGTATTTGCTTGGGTATTTTTATGGGAATTCAGGCGTCAATTCTTCTTCTGCAGCACTATTTTGGATCTCGGTGGTTCATTCCACGCCAGGTTGGACACACTCATCATTTTTTTAATTTCCTTTCAACAAATATATAAATATAGGACCTATATTTGATAGATTGTCAGGATCAAGTGCTTATCATTACGCCAAAAGCTATAGCTCGTAGTGAAGGCGCAACTTTATTTCCTTGTACCCACCACATTTTCGAGAGGCAGGGTGCTAAACTTGGCCCTTCAGACCTCTGCTCAACAATCCCCCTAGCCACCAATTACTGGACTTAGTCCTTCACTGGCCTCCACCCAACATAGATGATACAGCTACTCTCCTTTGTTTTTTTTTTTTCCTTGCGTTGGAGGCTTATTTCCATGCGAGAATAATAGGATGGATATGTTTTGTTTCAATGACTGATCTCTGCAATATTGTCTTGGCATTGTAGATTTTACCCGAGAAGTACAGCTATTATAGAAAGTTCGATCAAGATGCAGTTCAGCCTATTGATTGTGTTATTTGCATGACTAACATCGACCTGAGTCAGCGCTCCAATGATTGCATGGTATCGTGACAAATTTTTTTGGTTTCAGCGTTCCAGCTATTATACAACATTTTTTTTTCTCTATAAGATTTTCATCTGTTCTTTGGTTTTAACCTGAACTATATTGTTCAGGTGACACCCTGTGATCATTTCTTTCATTCTGGCTGTTTGCAAAGATGGATGGACATAAAGATGGAGTGTCCAACTTGCCGGAGGCCTCTCCCCCCGGCTTAAGTTGATTGTATTATCCCGTGTTTATATGTATTAATTACAGAGCTGCTGAAACGTTGGCCACCATTCTGTAAAGGTAAAACGACTTTGCACAACTCTTTACCGAACCACATTCAAATGATTCAGTTACCGACTTGTTTCTAGCTCTACATTTTGAAATCTTTCCCGCACATTATCAAAGTAGACTCCCAGAAATTCCACCCTTCGGAGTTTCATGCTTAAACCACAAATTCTCGAGATCAGTTTGAGACTTTTGGTGACATCGCTGTGTCTTTCCCCAGGTTGAAGGGCGAATGTGATTACGCTGAAGCCGGCTCTTTCACACAACAAAACTAACATAGAGACTGCAGGTCTGCCCTGAATTGCTGCAATTATAATGTACAATATACTCTTGTAAGAATCCATTAAAGGCAGTGCTTATTCTTGTCCATTTTACCTTCTTTCGACAAATCTGTGTTTTTACCTCTGAGAAGTGTGCAATTCTGCTGATCATAGACTTGCGATTTGTAATCTGTAAATCCCAGTGTATGATACTATGATTCAAGATTCTTGATTTACAATTACATACAGACTGTACATACACTATCAAGATTCAAGAAGTAATAAATTGCTCAAAAGATTTGTACTTTAAGCTCCCTGTTATTACATATATCTCAAGAATCTTGTTGTACATCTCACATGCAACTATGCAGGAATGATAGAAATGAAAGCCACACATTTACAGACTTCAACTAATATACAAATCTGCTAAAATCCATTTAAAATATTAGCTGAAACCAAGCTCTGATCATTATTTTGCTGTACTTAAATACTGTAAGTGAAATCAAGAATGCAGGAAAAAAAAAAAAAGATCATGCACCACAGTGGCCATCAGCAAGGCAGTCTACAGGGTGCTCATATGCTGCCTCACATTCCTTCTTGCTTCTCTGCAATGGCTTCTCGGGCAAACAGTTTCTCCGGTCATCGAACATGATGCCCTTCAATGTAAGGTTGCTACAGATCCCATCTTCTTCACAGAAGAAATTGTAAGATAATGTGAAGTTTGATAGGTTGGGCAAGTCACAGACCCCTTCTGGCACATTTCCTGTGAACATATTATGCCCTAAATTTAGGATCTCCAAGTGGGACAGCCCTGCAATGCTATAAGGTATTGGCCCTATCAGATCATTATGGCTAACATCTAAAACTCTCAGTTTGTATAAATCTCCCACTTCAGGTGGCAGGCAGCCTGATAAACTGGTGTTGATGAGCAAGAGCTCTTCGAGGGTGTTGGCGAAATTGGCTATGCTAGGGGGAAGGCAACCTCCAAAATAGTTGTTGGCAAACACGACAACAGAGGCTGAGCTTGACCCGAGGTTTGATGGGATCATGGAAGAGAAGCGGTTGTTGTTGACAAAGATGGCATCGAGGTTTCTGCTGAAGAGCTCCGAGGGCAGCTGCCCCTCGAACTCATTGTAACGAAGATCAAGGTATTTCAGGGAAGGCAAAGACAGGACTACAGAAGGGAAAGGGCCTACGAATCTGTTGTTACTGAGATCGAGCTCGAAGAGAAGAGCGAGATTGGAGAGAGTTTCAGGGATGATTCCACAGAACCTGTTACTGTTTAGATGGATGAGTGCAAGGTCTGTTAGAAGCCCAAGCTCATCAGGCAAGAAACCGGCTATATCTGCATGGTTTAGGTCAATCCCAGCCACCACTTGGATTGAAGTGTCATTAGGGAATGGTGCACAGTAAACACCTGTGTAGTTGCAGACTGAAATTCCTTCCCAGTTGGAAGTGATGTTGTGGGGATCAGAGTAAATCACCTTCTTCCAAGCCTGGAAAGCCACATAGGCCTGCTGAAGCCTCGGGCTCGCTGTTGCATTGGTGGATGAGTGGCTATGGTGGCGAGGATGAAGGGCGGCCTCCTCGTGTACAACATTCTTCTTGGGAGATGAAATCTTGAAGGAGGAAAGAATTAGCACCAAAAGAACCAGGGCACTGGCAGTGGAGGAAAAGGGCAGTGAAGAAGCCATTCTTGTGAGCACTATCTGGTTAATTCTGCAGACTGATCATCCCTGCTTCCTGGTTTTTGTAGGGAGGTTTCCCTCTCCTTTTCAAACTCCACCCCCAAGTCTTCTGGTTAATTATGCAGCTTTTGCTTAATATGGATCATTAACTTTTTTTTAATCAGAGATAATCTCCATTAGTAACTCAGACAACAACCAATTAAAATGACATAGGTCAAAATTGGGCTGCCAGCATAATTATGGATTCCTACCGCATTTCAAGATTTCTTGCCCACAGGCAAAATTCCCTCGCCCCAAGGGCCTTCGCACATTGGTCCTACAAAATTGTAGTGTAATAAATCACGGTAACTCAGAGGTCTCCTAAACGGGAGGACCAATGTCTAATGTCTACAAGGAATCTAACACACCTGGTGTAACACATACACTATAGTCGTCAAGCTTAATCTTATCTCTTTGTCCACAATCTATCATTTAAGGAACAACTGAGATGTCCGTATAGACACATTTCAAGATTTCTTTCCTCCCAAAAGGTTGAATTCCCAATCCCACACTATAGACACACTTGGTGAGACTCGATCCCTGATCTTTCTTCTCAAACTTCACCGCTATGATCAGTTGAGCTGCCCATACAGGCTACATTTCAAGATTTCTTACTTTTAAGGATCCATGCCTAGTGCAGTAGTGCCCATAATTAAGAAATTCACCACATTAAGTGTAACAACTACACTATAGTTGTGTATTGTGTCATTATCCACAATCTACTACCTGAGAACTAATTGAGCTACCTGTGCGGACGCATTTCTAAGATTTCTTGCTTCTGCTGGATGATGATGTTACTGAAGTCTTTAGACACTCCTGAAAGTTGAAAAAACCATTAACAAAACAGTATTTGGTAGTGTACTATGTTTCAGGTTTCATGTATTTGGGATTGGATATCTGTCGTTTGCAGGGTGAGAATGTATGTCCATGATATGGACATGGCTGCTGCCATGTAGCTTTCATGGTCGGTTGTTTGAAGTGGAAGTTGAGGAAGACAGTTTTTTCATAGTTCATTGTTCTGAGGTGAAGCATGAGATTTCTTGGGTCCGAAGTGATAATCATAGTTTTATGCTATAGTCAACTCCTGATTAAGGTATGGTGCACTGGTCAAACCATTTTTAGGTTAGGGAAATCTAGTGTTAATCTTATCAACAAACTGTCATTTATATTAATATTTATCTCAATTTCTAAATAACTAACATTTTGACAGAAAAAAAAAACAATTTATATTGTATTTAATGTGTTCATTTAGGTTAGTGTTTGTATAGCAAGAAAAAGTGATTCTTTGCTACTTGCTGGTGTGCTTTGGGTGTTGTGGCCCTAGTCGAAAAATTAGTTTAAATTGTTTATATCTAACTGATTTAAACATTAACAACTCCAATCAAGAATTGAACTTAGAACCTTTTAGTTACAGCTAGTTAGAGTTACCCAAGTGATTTTCATATTGCACAAGCATATACATTCAAAATTGAAAATAAAAGGCTTCAAAACAAGCAAAAGCAAACCTTTTACTTGGCTGGTCCTAATTTCAATAATTAAAAATCTATCTTCTATTTTTTTTTTTTTTAAGATGATGAGAAAAACCTGCCGTCTCTATCCAAAAATATGCACACCCAACTCAAATTAAGAATGTTGAGATTTGCATTGATGACCTTATAAATACAAGTTTGTATTCTTAATCAAGTTTGAGTAAGATTATCTCAAATCTCACCTTTACAAATTACAACCTCTGAATAGAAAACACGATATCATAAGATTCCAAGTACATCATTCTCATCACAGAGATAGTGATTCCTGAAGTCCACTGTAAACGCCATAGGCCCAAAATGCACACTGGATTTGTTGGGGGAAACAATCAAAGGGGCAAGAAAACACACTTATAGGAGTGGCACATTTGGTGATGGCTAAGAAGAACATAAGGAAGATTTTTGCTTCAGTAATAATTGTCTGAGCCTCTTAAGCAACTGGGGATCTGAGCACATATAATCTTGAAATGACTCCCTCAGATTCTTCAACAATGTCTGGTGATCTTCGTTAGGATCGGGGTTAAGTAACTTGGTGAATAAGTTCTCCCACAGTTTAATATTCCAGTACCTAAAAGAAAACAGAGTGTAAATATCAAGATAAAACGTGAATACTGATTTTTCTTTTTTTTTTGCACGCTATATTAATATTCACATCTCACAAGATGAGATTAATTTATATTGACTTAATCATGTTATTGCAAGAGTTTAAGAGTAGTAAAAGATGAAAATAACGAAACAAATACCGTTTTAAATGTGACTTGGGCTGATAGATGTAGTCACCACCACCACGAGCTGTTCTTTTGTCAATCTCCATGTAGGAATTGTAAAGCATCATATGAACAATCACACATAGGCCATATGTATCCACCTGTTGTCCACCAAGGCACCAATGATCAAAGCCAGACTCTCTTAGTCTTGAACTAAACATTCAATTGCAATTTGCTTCCTATTTTTAAGAGAGTTACTTGCCTGAAATGTCCATGGCTTATTCTCTTGCATTTCAATGCAACGAAAGCCAGATGTTCGACAGTCCCCTATAAATTGTGTCTTTTCAGGGAAGAGGCTGAGATCAATTCCCCTACCCCAATCAACAAGACAAAGTCCCTGAAAGACAATAGGTGGTGAGAGTAATATAGGTGGCGTTTAGTTAAACACTTTAATACCCTATTATCAGATTTGATTCCAATAGTGTATATACCAATACCTATCTGGTACAAAGGCATAAGGTATCTAGGATTACCTGGTCATGCCATGGACCAGTGCGGTTACATAAAGCTTCTTTATCTTCTGTTAGGTCATCCCTAGCAAAACAGGATTGAAGTCCTTTAATCATTATTTACATAGTGAAGGCTGTGAAGCCAACAAAGTAGTCATACACCTATTTTTTGTAAAAGATCTACCAGTAGTTCCCTAAAACTGGAAATTTTCAGGCAAAGGCAAATGTCTGAGAAAGTACCATTAATTATAAGTTTTAAAGAGTTCAATCATTTAGAAATTCTAATAAAATATGTTCCCTCCATTTATATTCTGTAGAATGCATTATGTCTGAATTTATTGTAATGGATACCTTGCATAACGAATTAGCAGATTATCAGGCTTGAAGTCACCATGGATAATTGCAGCACCATGTAGGGTTTCCAACATGCAGAGCATCTCTATGGTGTAATAAATGCATAATATTTCTTCCATGGAACCTCCAATCACTGCATTAGAATTTATGGCATCCTGCAAAGAAATCACACAATCAAGAAGGAAAGCATCAGCCAGGAATTATAGGGTTCAAATAGAAAAAATTAACAAATGCAAGATCAGAAAACACCTACCTGAAGTGTCCCATGAGCCACAAAATCAGAGACCAGTATGCTGTAGTCTGAATAAAGATGCAACCGGTGGGCAAAGCCAAAATTCAACCTCTAATGGAGAAGGAATATAGGTAAGCTGGAAGCACAACCCTGAACAGCATACACACAAGTAGTTTAGCTTCAAAACTAACATACCTCCTTTTGTGGAATCCGTATGTCCAGTTGACGATACATGTAAAATTCCCAAGGGAAAGCTGGTTTTTGAATCTGTCATAAATTCAAGTACAATGAAAAATAAAATAAGATCCAGTTGTCAAACCAACTTCATTAAGGGAAATCAAGTAGAACCACTTTAATTACCTTTAGTGCAACAACCTCATCTGGATTACTATCAAAGTATGCTTTAAACACCTGTGCAAATCCACCCTTACCCGCACAGCCTTTGATTTGGTATGCAAAACCACCTAAAAATATTTGAGGAAATTCATTGAAGAATAGGCTATGATACCGGGTGTTTGGGCTAAAATGAACATGGGCCAAACCACACTAAAAGACCGAATCCAATCCATTAGCTAGTCTAACTTATGACCTTATAAACTCATATATTCTCTATTATTTTTTGAATGTGGGACTCTTAACTCTTATAAAAGTGAACAATGACAATATATTGAAAGATTTCTACCACGGAATAAAAGATCATCATAGATAAAAAATTGAAGCTATGCACATTTGAACTGATACATTGATGATTAATTAATTACCTAAATCAATGGTTTTATTCCTGCCTGATTTCAGCAAAGTAGATAATGACACCTTTCCAGGGTAAGCCTTTTTGCTCAGATGATATCCCTGATAAAAGTATCTTAAAATGAGACTAGAAGTTTAAATAATATAGAAGGATTTATCAGGAAATCAAAATAAGAGTTATATGCCTCACATCATATTTCAATATCTGAGGGTTCAGCTTCTGCAGCAGATTCTTAATGACTGAGATCAGCCATGGATTCACACAAGGTTCACCATTCTCTGATTGAGTGTCCTGCGAAATGAATATGCAGATAAGTCTACCTTATACTTGTTCCAGCAGAAATATCGACTGCAAACATGTCTTAGGAAAAAATAATGAAACCCAATCAACAGTAAATAATGAAGTGAATAATGAATTGTGTATAATGATTGATCTAATACTAATTGCAAAATGCACATAATTGAATGTCCAAGATGAAAAAGCATATGCTTTGTTGTGTAATCTGTTGTGGCAATCAATTGATCCTAAGCTTTATAATATATATAAAGCTTATGAAACTTGCAAGGCAGCATGGGACAAGGCGAAGTCTCTTTACAGAAATGATGTCCAACAAATGTATTCTATGATTTCCAA
>CM008339.1:34553934-34567715 GCA_002525835.2 Ipomoea batatas
ACTTAGTGATTACACTAGCTTTATAATATTTTGAATGTCAGTTAAAATTATAGGGATGTAGAAAAAATAGTGAGTGGATTGTAAATATGAAATATACTTATAAATAATATATATATATATATATATATATATATAAAACAAAATTAAATTAATATAAATTAAATTGATACGGGAGGTGGTAGGTTCGAGCCTCAGTGGAGGCAATACTGACTCTTCTGCTTCAATAAGTTGAGAAAGTAGTTATGAACAGATACTACATTGTAATAGAGTTAGTAGTATTCAAAAAAAAAAAAAACTATTTCTGGTAAAGCAAAAATATTTTATTGGAGCCTTAAGAATAGATATTCTCATTGCAAGGGAATAAAAAATTCTATGGAATTCTATTTCGTGCTTTTTAAAATGAATCAAATAGCGAAATAAACTTATTCCATAAAATTTTATTTCATTTTCTGTCTATTTCGCGAACAAAACACCACATTATCTTATTTTCCAATTAATAAACAAATCGTTACAGCTGGGTTAGGTCCTTTTTGTTTTTGTTTTAATTGTTTTTTTAATTTAAAATGATCATATTGGAAAAAAATTAACATAAAAAATCATATTTGGTATATATTTATCAAATTTAAAAGCTTAAATAAAAGTTTAACAATACTGCAATATTGGATTTATTTTATGAACAAGTCATTTTATTTAAATATTGTTTGTCACTCTTTTGTCTAATAAAAGCTGTCAGTTGCTTTGTTGTTAACAAATTTTTTTTGATAATTAATTAATATTCATTTTATTGATTAATGAATATTTCAAAATTTAAAGGATGAGAGTGAAATCAAGAATATGAATTAAAGAGCCAATATTAGTTTTTTCAGGTTTAAAACTAACCCTTTAAACTAACAAATGTGCATACTAAAAGTAAATAATTTTTTTTAAAAAAATACAATAAATCACTAATTAATTAATCAATTAATAGCCAAAGATCTTGTGGTCAAGCAGCATAGTTGTGGTATTTCCAAGTGAGATGATCAATAGTATTCCAGAAAAAAAAAAAGTAAAATTAATCAACTAATAAAACTAAAGTAAATACCTCAAATTTGAAGATTTTTGAAGTTAAATTGAATACTTGATGCTTTTAATTATTTAAAGCTTGACAAAGAAAATAAGTTAATAAAGAATGGTAAATTTGATTACTTGATTTTTATTATTTTTATTTGATAAAATTGAACTTTAATACATAATAAACTTTTTTTAAAAAAATAGAAGAGGGTCAAATAGTGTTTTTACCATAATAAAACTACATATATGTGTGTGTCTGTGTGGTCACGCAAAAAGATATTTTTGACTCTTGAATACTTATTACTACGTATATTTTTTAATACAATTGAATACACTAGCACAGAATGGACCAACAAATTTTGATTTTAGAAACCTGTTTTAAGTAAAATAGATGTCTAAAGTCGTGATGTGGTATTATGGTAATTATCTAGATGGAAAAATGACTTTAGGTGCCTGTTGTAAGTCACAATAAATACTTAAAGTGGTTTGAAATTATTTTTTAAAAATCAAAATTATGTTGTAACCTACCACAGGTCCACAATTAGAAAATCTTTAAGAAACTCCTACATCAAAGTCAATAGAGTATTTGTTTTCTCTCTTTTTTCATAAATTATTTCTCTTTTTATTCTCTAAACATCGCTCCCTCGCTTATAGATTATTGTTTGTTTTTCTCTTTTTTAATAAATTCTCTCTTAATATATAAATGATGCTCTCTCTACTACAAAGATTGGCAACTGACACTATCTTCATCCTCTCTCATCCAATTTGTTATCTATCTTCAAATCCAAGATTTGTATTCATTCATTTCTTCTTCCTCCAATTTGACTCACGTTTTCTCTCTTTTTCAATTGCAATGCTGACATTTGCCTTCAAAAAAATCAAAAACAATCTTTTTAGCATCATTGCTAACAAATTATTAGTGTTTTTTCCACTATGAGCAAAACAACGTTGAAATTGAGTTGGTAGAGTTTTAGATCTCAGCGAGGTATCTTTTAGATTGTCAGTGCTTTTTTGTTTGACGTTGTCGTTATTTAATATTGTCGATGTTCTGTACTTCACCATTCGATGTCACGACAAAGTGGAACAATTCCTTTTGCTAGTGATGATGGGGAATATCCATGCAGATGCATACAAAATTTGGATCTTTACTATGTTTTTTTGGAAACTACAATTATATTGATGATGTCATACTCATCTTTTTTCTATATCGGTCTCTACTGTTAGGCCATTGTTGTTAGCCCAAGCCTTTAAACCTACCCTGTGTTACATTTATTTTCCCTAGTTGTCCCCTTTGAGCCTTGTTTTTGTTTAATAAGTGCAAAAACACTTAAACGTGTTCTTTATGTTGTTTTTCTTGTTTAACCCACTATTTGACCCTTAGACCTAAGCCATATATTTTCCATTCACCCTTAGAGAGAATGTAGCATTTGTTCTTTAATTTAGAGGAGATTTATCTTTTGAGCTTACTTTTGATAGAGTTATTCCTGATATCTTTGTTCTAGTGTAGGGGTGTTGTGAAGGAAGTTATTGGTTGATTGAATGAAAGAAAAGAAAAGTTTGAAAAAGAGTTTGAAAGTGACGAAAAAGTTTGTGAAAAGAAAAGAAAAAGAAGGATGAATAAAAGTACAAGTCAGGTTGCTTGAATAAATGTCCTCACCCCCACTAGTTTAGAATACTCTTGTGTTTCCAATTATTTTGCTCTCTTGATTCATATTTTCCATATCTTCTCTAGGTTTATTTGTGAATAGGTGTGAAATTCTCTCCCTTTTGTTTATTTTTCCATACCCCTTCTTTGTTTAGCCACTCACCCTTAGCCCCATTACAAGCCAAATAAAATCATATTTGATCTTAGCATGCAGTTTTAGAGTGATCTATATGAGTATGAAGGGCATGTCTATGGGAGTTCATCTTAAGCCATGTCTTGCATAATCTCAACTGAGTACATGTGCATACAGGGTTTTAATCTACCTTAATTCGGGTGCTCGGTTATTGGGCTGAGAGGGAACTCACTTGTGATTCTGAGATGATTCTTAAAGCAGGTTAGGTTGCATGATTTGGTTGGTGGAATGATTGGTTGAGCAGGAAGGAAGTGTGATCAGTTGCAGTGCATGGAGGGTGGATTATCCTAGGTAATTGCTTGAGGACAAGCAAAAGTTCTAGTGTGGGGGAGTTGATATCTGCTATTTTGTACAATTATTCACCCCTTATTCTAGTTGTTTTGAAGGTTATTTTCTGTATCCTAGTGAAATTCGGAATTGTTTGTCTGTTATATTGTCCAAGCGTTGAATTATCTACAAGGAACAACAAAGGAAGAATATTGGAATATTTTGGACAAGTTCTGGAAGAAAAGGGAATTACAAGGAAGAATACAAGTTGGAAGAGAATTGGAAGTTGCCTAATGGGCCAAGGCCCATCTACCTCCTATATATTTGACATATTCTCTACAATTGAGGGGGGTTCCTTACAGAGTTCTGAACCCTAGTTTTTAGTTTATATTTTCCTCAGCATAGTTTAGACTAGTTTTACATTAGATTATTTTATTTCAAGCTTGGAATCAAAGATTGAAGTTGGATTTGTTATTTATCAGTTAAGTTTCTCTTCCCTTTTATTTCTTGCAATGTTTATGATTATTTATTATTGCTTTGCTATGTTTACTCCCATCATGCGGGAGTAGTTCGTTTATGGGTTTGGATTAGGGATCCATTGCGGGAGTAGTAGTAGTAGCAGCAGCAGTAGCAGTAGCAGCAGAATATTATTATTATTAGAGAGATAGAATAAGAATAACAACAACAATTATTATTATTATTATTATTATTATTATTATTATTATTATTATTATTATTATTATAAGGGTATTTATGTATTTAAAACCTATTCCATTTATATTTATTTAACCAACCAAACACTAGAATACAATTCCTAAAGTTTATTATTTCGGCGAACCAAACAATAGAATACAATTCATATTCTATTCTTTACATATTCCATTTTCTGTGCAATAGTATTCATATTTATTTCAAATTCATTCCGTGAACCAAACATGTTGTAAGTGTTATTGTTGATATTGAATTTTGTTATAAAAATATTTGTTTTGAAATAAATGACGAAGAAAAGTGGTGTCGTAAGTATTCCTAATAGATATATGTGGTGAGGCTAATATGAATTTTAAAATTTTTGCTTTAAATTTGGGCAAAACCATGAAAAGTATGTGAATGTACAATAACGACGCTATAAGAATCTCAATTAGAGTATGTAGTTAGAAAACAACAATAAGATTATCACTATAATTACACCATTCTAACTAGATAATTTTTTCTGTCAATTGTGATATTTGTGATTAATGTAATGGATCAATTTAATTATTTAAATAGCAATTCCTCTAAATGGCATACTAAAAAATAACTGGAGTGGTCAACTACTCCAATCACTTTTTCAGAAACACTTTTGATCTAACTTCACAATTAAACAAATTCTCAACTAAAAGCCAGATTAAAAGCGTGCCCAAAAAAGTGTATCTAAAAAAGCGATTGGAGTGGTAGACCACTCCAGCTATTTTCTGGTATGTCGTTTAGATGATTAAATTGATCCATTACTTTAATCACAAATATGAAATATCGTAGTTGAAAGGAAAATGATCTAGTTAAAATAATGTGATTAAAGTGATAATCTTATTGTCTTTTTCTAACTTACTCTAATTGAGATAACAATCGTTGTTATTATAAATTCACACACTTTTCATGGGTTGACCCAAATTTAAAGAAATTTTTAAAACTCATATTAGCCTCACCACAACTATCCATTCCGAATAGGGATGGGAATAGGCTAGGCCACTTGTAAGGGCCTATGTTCAGACCTAATTAAAGCCTAGTTAGGCCTAACTCATTTAGTAAAAAGGTCAAGCTTTAGCCAATTTCAAAAGCCTATTAAACTAAACAGACCAGACCTATATACACCTGTCTCGGCCTTCAGGCCTACAGGCCTGACCTATATTACTATATATATTATACCTAATATATATTTTTATATTTACAATACAATCCCAAGTATATATAATTACCAAACTCTAACCCTCACCTCCAAAATCTGATTCCAAATTATGATCAACTATAAACATTGCTGCTAATCCTATTGTATGTATTCTTATTGTTTTTTTTATTAACTGTTCTTATTGTCATAATATTTAATGAAATATCGCAACTTAATTATGTGAGTTGATTGTTTATTATTTATGATATTATATAGGATAACAAATAATAATACAATTGAACTTAGGTATTTTTTTGTAAATTTTTTACAGGTATACTTTAAAAGGCTTAAAAATTGAGGCCTTAAATAGGCTCAAAACCTATTTATGATCTATTTTGAAGCCTTTTTAAAAGCCTATATGTTAAATAGGCTTTTAAAAAGGCTTCAGGCCAGGCTAGGTCAACTGTAGGCTCAGGTTTGAGTCTTAAAAAAAAAAAGCCTACATACAGGCTCAGGCTTTAGATTTCCATAGCAGGCCCAAGTTTAAATTTCTAAAGCTCGGTTCGGTCTAGCCTATTTTCACCCCTAATTCCGAATACTTACCACACTTTTCTTCGTCATTTATTTCACAAAAATTATTTTTATAACAAAATTCAATGTCAACAATAACTAATTAATTAATATAATAAGCATTTAGTTACATATAACTTAACTAAATTGTTTAACTTTATAGGGATAACAATTAAGAATGATTATAAATTATACAAAATTAATTACACATGAGGAATTGATTGGGTGATTGACAAATTTCTATAATCTATCCTTTAACCTAGTAGTGAAAGTAATAAATAAATAAATAACATGAATCTACCAATAAATAATCACAATTTTTTTTAATCAGAGAAATTAATAGTAATTACTCGATAGTATGATGTGTGGATATTAAACATGTCCCTGTGTTACACATAACACATGCTTAATATACACAAGCGCGTTTTTAACCCTCAATTAATCTAATCCATATATCTATTATTTTAATGGATGATATTGATTCTCATGAACTCATGGGGAGGTCAGTTCTCATATATATATATATATATATATATATATATATAACTAATAAAATCACACAAAATAAATATGTTGTATCAAAGAAAAAAAATCAGAATCACATTGACTTACCTTAGTAGATCTGTAGTTGTATTTGGTTGGATTTATTCTCCTCTTTGTTGCAAAAAAAAGTTGTTCTATCCACTTGCAGTACTCCATTTCTGGACTAGTGTGTGAAGTTCATAGTTTTGAACATGGTGGATTTAAGGTTTCTTTGTTAAAACCGTTCACGAGGTGTGAACCGACTGGATCGAATTGAACGAAGTTTTGAAATGGTTAAGAAATGGTATTTGATTGTATGCGAAATGTGAAGTAAATATGTTCAAAAATGACGAATTATAGATTTTGATAGCATTTTGGGGTGAACTTTCTAGAATTGTAGATAAAGAGAGATGAGAGCAACTGGACAGGGGCGAGAAGAAAGAGAGAATAGGAAAATAGCTATCAGAATTTAGGATTTTTTAAAGCTTTATACGTGGGTTTGGGTAAAACGTTGGGCTTATTAGGAAAGAAAAGGTTTTTTTACCCTTATCCTTTAATTTAATTCTATAATATTTCTTTCTTTGTTGTTGTCAAAATGTAATTTTTTTTAAATGTAAATAATATAATGAAAAGATAAAAATAACAAAAGCTAATGAAGTAAATTGTGGCATCATTATATTTTGACATAGTAATATTGATGTGTCATGTTAACGATTTTAATTGAAAAATTAATGGCAATAATTATATCATTAACAACATGTTAGGTTTACAGAATAGATCGAGTATAATTTCATTAATAAAAATATTTAATTGTTTGATAAGTCATTTTATTCCCAAGAATGAGTTATTGCCGTGAATGGCGAATAATTATTTCAAAAGAGGGAGGGGATGGTTTGAATCTATTCTTGATTATATTCTAAAACAAACAAAAAGAAAAAAGACTTATACTTTATAGTACATCATTTATCCTTACATATTTTGATTATGTAAAAAAAACAGCAATTAACAGCAACAACAAAAAATTATTTTTGTGTATATAGAGGTCTTGGTAACTATGAGAACCACTCCCCCTATGGGAAAAAGTGGGTAAATATGTGTTGTCCATCTAGTACATCTAACAGTTGAAAAAATGGAATTAGTTTTATAAATATTATTACAAACTTTGACCTCAAAGTTTGTAATAATTATGAAACTGATATCGCCTTTTTTTTTCTTCTTATTTTTAACCGTTAGATATATTAGATGGACAATCTATCTGAATTAGTGCACAGTTATCACAAAGAAAGTTGTTCTCATATGAACCAGAATATATATATTTATAAAAATGTCACTGTATTTTTAAAAAAAAATAAAAAATTACATATGATCCCTTGATCTTCTCAGATTGACGGCTCATAGTAGTTCCTATTGCTCTCCTCGGTGCCCGTTCTCACTGGAGTGCTCCCCAAATGAGAACAAAGTTTTCCATGAGAAGTGTGGACTAATTTGAACTGTCCATCTTTAATGATGAATGGTTAGAAAATAAAAAGAAATAAATTGCAAGGTTAATTTCATATATATTACTCCATACAAACTTTAATAGTTTGTAATTTTATGAAATTGATAAAAATTCATACAAAAAAAAAAAAGGCTATTAAACAAGGTGATAAAGCACAAGAACTTGTACTTGGATGGCAGGGATAATATAATGTATTGGAGCCATTGAGGTAGTTGAAATGTCATTTACATACCGTTACATATACTCCTTCAAATGGCTAACTTCACTCCAATTATATTTTGATTTGACATCCAAAACCATAGACAACACTTTTCTACTTTGTCTTCCCATACTTGCCAAATTGACTTTACATGTGTCACTATCACTCTCAACACCACTACAATTTTTATCTCCCCCCCACCCCAATACACAAAGAAAACATCATATTTAGGTGTGTAATTTTATGGTAAATTATACTTTATCCATTTTATTTTATAAGTATTTCTATTTTTTTTTTTTGAAATACTCATAATTCTTTACAATGTAGTATCGGTTCTGTTTGGATTAATTTATATAAACGAATTTGTTTAATGGTATCATTTATATTCTGACGTGGTAACATATGCTTATTATTTGATTAATAAATACATTCATTTTTTTAGTGCAAGGTGAAATTGACCAATTCATGATAACCAATGAATAAAAAGAATTTTATTGTCATGTCAAAAGGATGACAGATTTTGGTGACATATTTTGTTAAGATCACACGATGTTTAAAAAAATAAATACTTTTTTTTTTTAAATTGCTCTTGTAAAAATAAAGGGTGAATTAAAGCCACCTAGAAAAATTAAATGAATAAAGGGTAAATTTAAAAAAAAAAACTTGAAAGTTATATATATATATATATAATGTTCGTGAACGTATATTATGTCATGCTCATGAACGAATTGTGATCATGAACATATACAGGTGTTTGGTTATTCATTGGTCATAAACGTCCATGAACATGTTCATGAACGTGATTATTGTTAACAAATATGTTTGTTAATGTTCACGAACATGTTTGTGAACGTGTTCGTTAACGTTAACGAACGGACGTGTTCGCGAACGTTAACAAGCACTAATGAACGCTTAACAAATGAACACGCACATATTTTCAAAACCTTAACAAACGAATAGAAACACTCAAAAATCCTTAACAAACGAACACGAACAACCTCCGCTCATTTATGTTCGGTTCGTTAACCTAACTTTCTATATATTTTGAAATTGTCATTTCCTTATTTCCCATTTCCCGTTTCCGTGGTACATAGGTTAGTAGTGTTTAAATTTGGAGAATGAATATTATTTTGACATGTACTAAAATTCTAAAAAGTAATAGAACAAATTAATTGAGTTAAATGCAAATGAAATTGTGGTCTAGTGGCATGAAGTGATTTTTTTTCAAATGGGAGGTTATCGATTTGAGCATGATATTGACTCTTTGTGCTTCAGTTGAACTGAGTCAATAATACTCAAAAAAAATTAATTGAGTTAGGCAGAGTAATTTTTAGGGGGTATTTTTTTAGATGGTAAACAATTTTAAATTTGATCATTTTATCTTCTAAGATGTGCAACAAAAAATAATAATTCTATAATGTAAAATCTTTCCGCATTATATTTAATCTGTAAAAATTGGTCTTTCTGCAATGTTGTAAAGTCATTTATAAACCAACTCTCATGATTAATGATTCGTAACACTCCATTTATTGAAATTTTTTATCGTATTGTTTATATCTAAAAACATAATAAATGTGAATGAAGGTTATACCACTCATTTATGTCCGTTTTTTCCGTTAAGTTTTTTTTGTACATTATGCTATAAAAGTTGTACTACATAATATTTTGCACAAATATACCCCTACCGTTATAACTTCCGTTATCTTTTCCACTATTGTTACTATACACATGCATCCACCATATATTTTCTTATCTTCTTCAATAATAATAATAATAATATACACATTAAATATTAGAGTTATATGTTAGTTATATTTTAAAATATAAATATCCAATTTATAAAAATACTTTACATTATTATTATTATAATTATTAAATTTAAATAAATTTAAAATTTTAATACAAAATACTAATATTGGGCAGCTATATTTTGCGTATCGCGCATAAGAAAAACTAGTAGTATTATAAAAGACAACTTTATATCTAAAATTATCATAATTTTTAGTGTATATAACGACATCAGGTATCTAACCAACTTTGTTGACATGAGTGATCATGCACTCTTATTCCTTAAAAGAGGTCAAGAACTTAAAACTCTATCTTGTATGAAAGATCAAGCACTTTTTCCCTTAATCCGGTCGTTCCAGTGCAAAAGGTGATTAACTTGAGTATAGTATGGGCACCTTAAAGGTGTCATATATACCCATAAAGTTCCAAAATGCAATTATTTCATGTACTTTAACCATAAAGTTTTCAGTCAAAATGCACGGATTTTATTGCGTTAGTTAAGTAAGGTTTCAAAAATAACAAAATAAATGGAAGATACTCGTGTTATCTCATCTACACTCGATGGTCCATGGGGTTCGGACTCTATTTTATAAGGAAGTTAAATGCAGAATTATGCCTAATCACACTTATTTCAACACTTTCTTAGCACATGTTAATTATGTGAAACTCAAAATAATGAAACATCTTGTCATGTTTTTGGTATGAAGGAACTTTTGATGCCAAAAACTTCATGTGTTCATAGAATGAAATGTTTATGAGTTATGACTACTTCTAAGCTCTGTAGGCCCCACAAGAGCATATTAAATAGTGGTAGTATTGGCAAATCAATCATTATACTATCTACATATCATACCAATTTAGGGGTGTAAATGAGCCGAGCGGTTCGCGAGCTGCTCGCGAGTCGCTCGGTCAAAGCTCGGCTCGAGCTCGGTTAAATTCGAGCTCGAGCTTGGTCAAATTCGAGCTCGAGCCGAGCTCGAGCTCTAATGTCTTAGGCTCGTGGCTCGTCGAGCTGCTCGCGAGCCATATAAATATAAATAAATATATATATATATATATATATATATATATTTATTTATTTATTTATTTATTTATTTATTTATATAATATAATATATACATATAAAATTATAGCTTATTTTTAATTGAAACATGAATTTAAAATCAAACAGGTAAAATTTGAGCTCAAAATCAAACTCGAACTTGAGTTCAACCCTGATCTTGAGCTCGAATTCAAGCTCGAACTCGAGCTCAAGATCGAGCTCGAGCTCGAGCTCGAACAGTCGAGCTGCTCGAGCAGCTTGAAAATTGGCGAGCTTGAGCATCAATTCTTGAGCTCAATCGAGCTCGAGTCGAACTCGAGCCGAGCCTTCCTTAACGAGCTCGAGCTCGAGCCACCCTATGCTCGAGCTCGGCTCGGCTCGTTTACACCCCTACATACCATTCTTTACCTAGACACATTGAAGTATACTATCAAATAAGGTAAATTTAGTACACAAATAATATACATTTAATATATTAAGAATATACATATATTCAGGAAAAATATATTATTTGAGTACTGAAAACATTATTTTATATAATGTATATTCAATATACGAATAATGTACTTTTAATTTAATATATTAAAAATGTATTTTTTGTTATGATCCATATAGCACAATAATTTGCTATTGTTTACTGCGAACTATTGACATAAAATTTATTTTTAATATATTGCATATTTAATTTTGAAAGTTTATTATTTATGTGCTAAAAAATCATTATTTTACGTTTCCAAAAAAAAATTCATTATTTAGTATATTGCCAAATAATAAATATTCAATAAATAAATAATAAATCTTTAATATATTAAATATGAACATTTATTCATGTTACACATTCCCATGTAAATCATGTTCGACATTATAATTTGACATGGGCAAATACCTACCTTCACACCAATACAGAATTGGAAAACGTTAACACAAAAATTGGGAATATAAAATACGGAGTCATTTCCATTTTTGGTCCTACTGTTATTGGGGCGTTGCCAATTTTAGTCCGCTTCATTAATTTTTGCCACATTGCAACCAGTCTTATTTAGTCATTGCCACTTTTAGTCCACTATTACAATTTTCGTCAAATAACCGTCCAAAACAAAGATATTTTGGTCTTTTCATGCCTTGATCATCTCCTGTACCCTTTGTAGTGGTTTTCGTTACTAATTTTCATCTAATGAAGAGGTCTAGTGAAAGCCATGGCATTGTAATGTGGCTCACATGGCTTTCGTCGGACCTCTTCAATGGATGAAAATGTGTAAGGAAAATCACAGCAAAGGGTCAAGGAGATGACCAAAGCATGAAAAGACTAAAAATACCCCTATTTTGGACGGAAATTTGACGTAAATTTTAACGGTGGACTAAAAGTGGCAATGACTAAATAAGATTGGCCGCAATGTGGCAAAAATTAATGAGGTGGACTAAAATTGGCAATGCTCTAATAACTGTAGGACTAAAAATGGAAATGACTCGAAAATACGAAACGACAATTTTAAAAAAATGAAATGAAATGTGAAAAAGAATATAAATATTAAACAAATACAGTTGTATATTTGTAAGTAGTTTTTCCTCAAATATACATGAATATTATTATAATTGATTGTCTACTAGTCCGAAAGGGTGGTCGAGTGAATAAAACATGATTCTAATAAGGACACGCTTCTTATTCTTATCAATACCCTCTCAATTGATCCCATCAATCAAAAAAGGCTTACACATGAACAGAGTAGTGATGTATTAACAAAAAATTAAATAATATAACATATATTTAAATTAAGAAATACAATATCCCAATTATTGTTTTTTTTTTAATATCCCAATTATTGTTAAATTCAAATATTTTGGTTTTTCACACTTTAATTAATTAACACCTTCGTTAAAATACAGAATATAAAAAGCCAAAAAAATAGAACATCAAAGAAAACTAATTAAAATCAGTACTTTTAATTAACAATTTATATTCAAAATATAACAAAGTAGCTAGAACTGTCAAATAAAATAAAATATTTTAGGAATCACTTAAAGTTCTGAGCATCTCCAATAGTTGTAGTTTTTGCAGGTGTGATTAGGAAAGAGAAGATGTGAAGGAAGAGAAAAAAAAAAAAAGAAATAAAAAAGAGGACAATAAAGCTGGAAAAAAAAACGTCATTAACACGTTCGACTGGGCGCGGTGTTGCGTTGCACACGAGATTAGTGTGAATTCTTATTTTCTTTGGTGGGTCCCACACATGATAAAATCAAGTCTATGTAGGGTGAGTTTTTCCCTCTTTCCTCACCTTCTTTCCTTCACATCAGCTTTGTTTTCTCAAAAACCACTCCAAAAATTACTATTCGAAATGGCCTTATGCAACAGGGATTATTAGAAGAAAAAGTAAAATAAATTCGCTTAGTTATAGAGAAACTTGAGTCATCAAAATCTATTGTGGAACTACAAAAGGAATCTAGACTTTAACTTAACAAGGAATAACATTTCACTTTCTGCCCAAACTTTTTTAATTTAAGAATGAGAACATGACACTTTTTCTCTAAATTATATGTTTATAGATTTTTTTTTTCTTGAGTTATTTATGTATTAATATTAGTTCTTTCAATTATTTTGAAAGTGACGATTTTTCTCTCGATATGTTAAATAAGTATTTGTACCCTTAAAAATAAGGGTAAAATAAGTATTTTAAGTCACTTTTCTTCCACAACAAATTATTGTTTATATTTAAAAATCAAAATAAATGTAAAGAATAATACACAACATTTTTAAAAATTATAATTATAATATTTAACAAATGGTGTTTGCTCTTTTTCTCATTTATTTTTATTCCTACATATAAAAAATAATAATTTGTTAGAGAATAAAAAAATAAATGGAATACCTATTTTGACCTTATTTTTAAGGGTAAAAATATTCATTTAACAGAAAGGGAGAAAAAACGCCACTTTTAAAGTAATTGAAGGGGCTAATGTAGATATATGAATAATTTAAGGGAAAAAACACTATAAACATATAAGCCCTATTTAGTAACATAGTTAGTTTATTAGCCAATTTTGACTTGTTTAAACACTATTAGCTATTTGACTTGGCTAAAAAGTTAATGGGCTTGTTTGGCTATCAGCGGTTAGATTTTAGAGGTAGCGGATTGTGTTAGCGGTTATCA